>JAZKJV010001531.1:0-106741 GCA_037367405.1 Ottelia alismoides | reverse complement strand
TAAAATGTGATTCATGTTTGCTTCTCCCAACTTGTCTATTATATTTCATTATTCTCACAAGTTTGGAGAAAGGGGGAGTAAAAGCCATATGCATCCTACATCATTGACTGACAGACCAAACACTCCGGATTTCACAGAATATCAAGCCATCTTCACTGTGCATCGATCTTCGTCGTGGTGTCTCTATCCTCGACATCGACTCCGCACTGGATTTGTTTTCTTCAAGGCACGACTGGAGACAAAGTCCGGTGACCCGCAGGCACGACTGAGATAGAGATCCGGTGACCATGCAGGCATGACAGAGACAGTCCGGTGACCTTCCAGGCACGACAGAGATACATTCCGGTGACCTGATATACCCGTCAGCAAGCGGGTTTGTCTACCAGTTGCGGATACATACATTTATTGTGGTGATTTCAAGTGAAGATGTAATGATGTATAATTTTCTTTATTGTTGCAAGTTGCAGCTGTCCCAGCTACCAACTTGAGGGGGAGTGTTGGAAAAGAAAAGAGCCCACCCATGTGTTTAGTACCACATGGGGAGCGGTCACTGTTGGGTCTGTCCGTGGGGCTATATAAGGAGCCCCATACCCCCTGTACTCATTGAGAACTTCAATAGAAGACACGCCCCTTTCAGGGGCTTCTCCCACGGACAGACCCAACAGTGACCGCTCCCCATGTGGTACTAAACACATGGGTGGGCTCTTTTCTTTTCCAACAGTTGGGATATGATATGGCAGGAGGGGATGCATATGACGGTTCTCCAACAACGTCCAACAAGAACAAATGGTTGGGATTCAAGGTGTGTTAGTATTTTTTTACTTCGAACACTAAAAATCATGGTTTCCATTATACTTTAGTATTAAGTATAGACTTTAATTCAATACTCATATAGAATTATTAGAGTTGGAGTTGGAACTTGATATTCCATATATTAGTGGCTTTTTTAACTACAATGCCTTCATCGCTTATATACCTGTTGAGAAGAGGAACAAATGAGATTTTTATTCCATAGAGCTGGGATATCTTATATATAGAGAAAACCCTATAGAGTACAAGGGTACGAAACCCGAAGGGTCACGAGGGTTTACGGAACTTGAAGGGTCACAGAGGGTTACGGAACCCGAAGGGTTACAAACATAAATGTAAATATAATAACTCTAATACTCTCCCTCAAGCTGGAGCTGAGAAAGCAGCAGCTTGTAACAAAAAGAAAAAGTATACACCACATCTTCACACGATGCATCATAAAAACATATGTCTGTTGCTGGTAGAAGACCTCGCTCGAGGACGGGTTTGCAACTTTCAGGTCATCGGAACGTATCTCTGCCATGTCTGTAGAGCCGTTGCGATATCAGGTCACCGGAACGTATCTCTGTCGTGCCGTGCAGGTCACCGAAACCATATCTCTATCGTGCCTAAAGAAGAATCATTGTAGAAGAAGTCCATCGAGGAGTAGTAGTCGGTTCGTAAAATAAGTATACACCCTGACGAAGAAGTCGATGCTCGGTGAAGACGGATGATCTGAGTAGTAGTCTGGAGTGTTGATCTGTTAGTCATGGTAGGGCAACAGACGTCCTGAAGAATCATCTCTGACTCCCCCTTTCTCCCATACTTGATAGAATAAAGAGAATGGAACAACAAATTGGGAGAAAAAAGTTAGGAGAAACAAGTCGTGGTGAAGCGGGGCCTGTAGGAGAGGGGGGCTCCAGGCGGTGCCAGCAATGCAGGAGGTGCGACTAGAGCTGGTAGAGCCTTGGGCAACGCTTTAGGTGTCGTTGGAGGTGGCAGCTGGTGTTGCTAGGACTCGGACTGCCTTGCGCGAGACCATTGAATCCATGAGCGACGCAAGAGGTCCAGCATTCTCTCCTTGTCGGCAGAGAGAGGGCTGGTGGTGGCGGCGGATTTAGGGTATCAGGCTTCGGTCTAGGACCGTCGCTCTGATACCATGTTGAGAAGAGGAACAAATGAGATGTTTATCCCATAGAGCTGGGGTCTCTTATATAGAGAGAAAACCCTATAGAGCACAAGGGTTACGAAACCCGAAGGGTCAAGAGGGTTTACGGAACTCGAATGGTCACAGAGGGTTACAAAACCCGAAGGGTCACGAGGGTTACGGAACCCGAAGGGTTACAAACATAAATGTAAATATAATAACTCTAATAATAATGTATCTTTTACTAGTGTTAAACTATTCTTAAATGTGTTTTTGGAAAAACTTAATATTATCATATTTTTTTAACGTATTTTGCTTTAATATTATTTTTCCCAAAAAATCGAAGCTTACGCCTGCCTCAATTTCAGGAAAAACGCCTCGGACCGCCTCGCGCTTTTTTAAACTTGCTTACTCATATGGAACATGTAGAGATTTTGCCCCTTTCATCGACACTGACTCTTATTGAGTCTATTTCCAATCACAGGTAGTCATGGAACTAAAGTATTGTTATGTATTTAGAATCTCTATGCAAGTTTTTTAGTAAGACACGACAACGAAGCCTTCTCCTACATTAAGGCGGAATACATGGATTCTTTGCTTCCATTTATATCTATTTTTGGCCATTCTCGGACTTAGATCCAAATAACTAAGATTCCTTCAGATAGTCTCCTTCCAACACTTCTTGGGCCTTCCTCACCCTCTCTTAACATGTTCAACATCCCAAAAATCACATCTTCTAATTGGTGCATCGGCCGACCTCCTTTGCAAATGATTAAACCACCTTAAGAGGTTCTCTCTCATCTTATCCTCTGTTGGTGCTACATCAACTTTTCTTCTGATCACATCCTGATCTTTTCGTGTATGACCACATATCCACAATATCATTTTCATTTCTGCTATTGTCATTCTCTGCACATGTCTATGGTTCATAAGCCGACATTCATATCCATAAAGCATAGTAGGCCTCACAACTGCTTTGTAATACTTTCCTTTGAATTTCAAAGGAATTTTTGTATCACGTAAAACAATAGAGGCAAAAGTGGAGATGAGAATTTGTTATTCTATGTAATAAGGAAATTCCTTTGAAAATCAAACGAAGTATTACAAAGCAGTTGTAAGGCCTGCTATGCTATACGGATCTAATGTTGACCTGATAACCATAGCCATATGCTGAGAATGATAAATTGACAATACAAATGAAATGTTAAGGTGGATGTATGGTCATACATGAAAAGATCGGATTCTGAATTATGCGATTAGATGGAAAGTTGGTATAGCTCCGATAGAGGATAAGATGAGAGAAAACCGCTTAAGATGGGTTGGCCATTTGCAAACGAAGTAGGCTGATGCACTAGTTACAAGATGTGAGACTTACTATGTTGAGCCAACTAAGAGAGAGCAAGAAGGCCCAAGAATTGTTGGAATAAGATCATCTGAAGGGATCTTAGTTATTGGGATCTAAGCTGACCCAAGATAGATGTAAATGGAGGCAAAGAATCCATGTAGTCGACTGTACTTAATGGGGGAAAATGCGTTGTTGTTGTGTATAGAACAGTAGAGGCTCCTCTCCTCTTAAGCCAACCTACATTTATTCTATGAGTAACTAGTGTTGTTAAAGGCCAAAGATGCTCCAAAGTGCTAGGAGGCAAAACGCCTTGAGGTGTTAGATGCTCACTTAGGCGTTCACCTAAGAAAATCAAGGCATCGTGTATAAAAATAAATAAATAGTGGTCAACATATATGTGCACATACACACGTGTGTGTATGCGTAATTGTAAATGTGTATGTATAACTTACATTTCAATCTAAAATCAATCCAATATATTTATGGGTGTGTGCACATGCACATATATAAATGTGAATGTGTACATGTGTATATGCATATATATGTGATTCTATGTATATATATACCATCATCTAATTCTATTTTACGATCAATCCACTATTTATTAATGTGTATGTGTATATACATGCAAGCACATGTGTGTATATGTATATGTATTAAATATATGTATTTATTTGTGTATTCACAGGGGGTATGTCTATGCATAGATATTTGTACGTTTGTATGTGTCTATGTATATGTATACATGCATGCCTATATATACATATATGTCTCTCTAGTTCTTATTGAGACATATGTGTGTTTTGTTTCTTAATGACATTCACAATAATGTAAACAACCACAGAACTAACAACAATGTCACCAATTCATATTGCATAAATTTTCATATACAATTACACGTACAAAAGAACTGCAGTATGTACATGTATCCCAAAATATAACAGAAGAGAAAGAAAAGCATTTACATTATCCAGTAAAAAATCTATAACATATGTACCGTCGAAAGTAACGGTGGAAGCTCAATGTCCAGCTGCCAATCTACTGAGATGCAGGTGCTTTACCTGCCATTTATGTTTGGAAGAAAAGAACGTCAACAAAGGTTGAGTACAATCTAGCATGCTAAAAATAACAAGTAATTTAGTGGTTTCAAATGAAAGCGAGTAGATAGGTGTTGATATTAAAATTTAACAAGCTACTTGCATAGAAATTGGCTTTCAAGTTGTTATGTATGTGAATCCTCCATTCACCCATCAGCCATTAACTTCCCATATATAACATTTTCATATATTAATTATATGAGCCATATGCATGTTATTATCTTTTATCACTTATAGTTCAAGTGGATGGATCTTGGTATTGAATATGATGAGTCTCTAATCTGATCTTTATATTTGTCCAAATTTCTCAAGCCTAGTGGATAGTCTGTGATATTGGTCTGAGTATGACCTCACACTATGACTCTAAGGCGTGAAAAATACCTTAGGATTGGGGTGCCTCTGTAGGCATGCGGTGGAGTATAATGTATCCTAATTAAGTTCCCAACGCATCCGCTAGCTTCTCTTAACATCCGTAGTAGTAGTTCTAAATTCTGATCAAATGGCTATGGTTGATGATTGATGATGATTTCATGATTTCTTTCTCACAATCTTTTCCCTTGTCGGACTTACTGACGGTACAGGAATCAAAACTTAAGAACAGTACCAAACTCAATTGTAACCTACCTCAACTATAACTAAACTCAACTTTAGCTGACAACAATCTCTTCTTCGTCGTGACCTACCGGCAGAACAATAACCAAAACTCAAGCAGTGAGGAAGCCTCCTAAAAGACTCTTCCGTCGTGCCCTCCCAGTGGAAGTGCCGTCCAGGAGAGGGCTAGGCACACCCTCAAACTACGCTGTAAGATGGGTGGGAGAGACTTTCCAGACTATCGACCCGACCAGTACGGGCAAAAAGAGCGCTAAATCCCAAAATCAAGGATTCTCCTGCCTAAGCACCCTATTGAAATAGGGTCAGCGAAACTGATCAAAAACCTGGATCCCAACGAAGCGTAAAAACACTGCAAGCTCGCATAAAAACTGTAAAAAGGACTGGAATCCTAGCCCTCTCACTAGACGGTCGTTGCCCTAACTGGGATTCCTATCTCCCGTCCAGTTGAAGGACACCGTACCTTCACACGATCAGGTGTAAGGGTCATTATGACCGGCACTATTAACTATTAGTCATCATTGATTCCCAATATTTTCACTTGCTTGACAACTCATTTCTTTATCATATCATTTTTGTGCTTAATTTTACAAATCTAGATCTTTTTGTCAATAGTATCTATAATTAGTAGAGTAAACCAAAAGATTAATTCATATAGATGATCAGTCCTTAAGGTGTCAGGTTATCATTTCTAAATCATATGTTTAGCAATTGTTCATTGGATCCGGATATAAGTTCAATTCAATACAGAAATTCCAAACTTTTCTTATTTAACTCTTAGTTTAATGGCATGATTTTTGATCTAGACTTGTGTAAGTCGCTTGTATGAAAATCCTAATGTTCTCATTTTTAAAACATGAGATTAGGAGTTGATCATTAGATTTGGATTCAAGTTTTTGAATCAATGTAAAATTCCCAACTTTTCTTATTTAGTCATGAGATTAGGAGTTACCCATTAAATCTAAAGTTAGTCTCAACTTACGTGTAAATCCATCTCAATCTCTCAATTTTTTAGCCATGAAATCAATGGCTAAGTAATGCTCTAAAATTTGACTTATTTATATTCAAATCATACTAAATTTCTCCTCAATCATCATGAAATCAGTAGCAATTCATAGATCTAAAATGGGACTCCAATCACATGCAATCAACCCCAAATCTTTTACATTTTTTATGTATAAAATCCAGTAACTTAATAGTGTTTGAATTTGGATCTTAATTGCATATTAATCATCCCCAAATCTCAAATTTTTAAGGCATGAACAACAACATGTAATGATATAAAATTAGATCTTACATGCACGTTAATATCCCACAAATCTCCCAATTTTTCTCATGAAATCCAAGTATAACAGTGGACTAACTTCAGCACAAAAATGCATGCAAATAACCCAAATTTCTTTCTTTTTTCAATCATGTAATTAGTGCATAACAGTGGACTGTTTTAGCACAAAAATGCATGCAAATAACCTAAATTTCTTTCATTTTTCAATCATATAATTAGTTTAGCACAAAAATGTATGCAATTCTCCCCCAAATTCCATCTTTTAAGATACCAAATTCATATCTTTTTAAGCATGAAAATTGTAACAATATAGGTCTGAAATTAAGTCTAATTACATGCTAAAACACCTCCGAATCTTTCATTTTTAAGGCATAAATTTAGGAGTTGAACTGTGATATGAGAATTAGATAATACTTGCATGCAAAGCATCCCCAATTCTTTCAATTTTAACATGAAATGAATGGTTAAATAGGGGTTTTGAATTGTATCTAAAAAAACATAGATGGCAGCAAGAAGGGGGAGAAGATTGTACCTTTGATCTTCAAGAATTGGAGATCCAATTTCATGCAGCTGCTCCAAGAATTCCTTGGATTTGGAGCCAAGGTTTGAAATCTCGATTTCGATCTCGTTTCGGTCACTTGTAATACCGAAATTTTCGCCGAAATTTCGGGAAATTTCGACGATTTCGGTGGAAAAGTGGAAAAAGGCTCAAAAATCCGATTTTCGACCATTTTTTTGCAAATTAAGATCTTTCAAGTTATTTACAACAATAAATATCTCACAAATACACAATTTTATCATACATATTGCTCATATATGCCCCTTATATCGTACATATCGGTCATATCGATCATTTCGTTGTTAAGGTTGTTTATTGATGGATACATATTGGAAATGGATATCATTAAATCCAAGTTCTTAAAACAACAATAGGTAACAAATGCGTACTTACATCACAAATATCTCTCATCCATATGCCTTATATCGCACATATCGGTCATATCGATCATTTCGTTGTTAAGGCTGATTATTGATTGATACATATTGGAAATGAATATCATTCAATCCAAGTTCTTAAAACAATAATAGCTAACAAATGCACACTTATATCACACATATCTCGCATCCATATGCCTTATATCGCACATATCGGGCATATCGTTGAGCTGACTGATAGATATTGGAATCGAAATTAAAATAACCAAGTTAAAAATACTTATAAGATGTCTTTTTGTTCAGAAAAATAGATGAGTATTTTTTATTCTATAATGTAGATAATGCTTAATAAGACAATGTTTAGTTCATATAAATAACGGTCGTAGGCGCAGTTCTAGTGAATTACATAATTAATTATAGACTTACAGCAAGATGATATATTTTTACAAAGACAAATGACAAAGAAATGAAGTAAAAAAGCTATAGCAGATCTCTAGAATCTATAGAGTTGTTTCATCTCCATTCGCAAAGGGAGGTGAAGCTCCCTACGTTGAAGAAACATTGTATGCATCCCCCCTGTTGCACCATACCCTACCTGAAACAAAATATATAAATCATGATGTGTTTTGATATAGAGAATTAACAAATAGTTAGTAAAATGACTAAAATTAAGATCACATGGTTAATATCGTTGCTACCCAAAGACTTGAATGAATAGCCATCGCAGTTAAGAAGAACCGAGATCCAATGATCATTTGCGCGGGGAGGTATCGACGAAATTTCACCCATATCGGTCGAAATCCGAGAAATTTTGAACTGAAAACATGAATTTTGACCGATATGGGTCGAAATGTCGAAATATCACCGATTTTTCGACCCATTTCGGTCGAAATCCGGGCATATCGATATATATAGGTGTTTCGAAAGACCCTCCCTGTCGAAACCGAAATTTAATACCATGCTTGGTTTGGAGCAGCAAGGGCTTCAAATGGAAATAGCAGCAGCTGGCTGCAACTTTAGCAGTAGCAGCAGCTCAATTGGGAGAATAGAAAAGCTAAGTGGGAGAAGAAAGAAAAGCCATGCGTTGGCTGCTGCTACTGAACTGTGTTGTATTTCAAATATTTTTTTTTATTTTTTAAATCCTCTCTCTCTCTTATATGGAATATCAAAGTCGTCCGCATTCGTACTTCGAGTCTCTGATTCCGATGAACAAAAGCTTGATTTGATCGTCTCTGAATGACGATCAAAATGAGTATAATATTCATATACTTCTGATCAGAGATGAATTCGGAGATTGTTGAGATACGGACTTGAATTGCGATTAATTTTTTGTGATTTAAATTGTCAAACAACCTCCGATCAACGAACGATCAATTTCATTGACCTCATTTTGTCGAGACGAATTTTATGATGGTCTCGGATTATTTTTACGGTTTAAATTGCATTACTGTTTTTCCGGTGGCATGCTTTACGATGCAATCGATTTTTGATCAATTGATCCCAAACAAAATTTCAATTTACGATCTATTGATCGATTTAGATCATTTAATATTGATTGATAGTTTTATCGGATTAAATGGATCATAATCGGATCGAGTTCGAGTTTGTTCGGATCCGGATGTCACAAAATATGTAATCAATAAGGATGGAAGAAAGGAATGAAGAAATTAGGAGGCAAAAGCAGGGATGGGTAGAAGAGATTTAAACAGGACTAAAATGTAAGAGCATCAGAACTTCTTAATCTAGGAATAAATAGCCAAAGCTTTGCCACTAGTTTCTAATTCATCCATTCAGATTGCTGAGCCAATGATGTACTCCAGCCTCCAGCTCTAAACTTGAGCACATCCAAAATAACCAGAATCCTAAATCACGCAGATGGTGTGGCAACTTCTCAAAATTTTTTACTATTATCAATCCGAAAACATTTTTTATGTAATTCAGGATCTACCTTCCAGGAAATGTACATTCTCAAGGCATCATTCCACTTTTTATCAATAAAAAAAGACCATAAAACCAGCCAAGCCTAGTTCAAGCTCTGAAAGGCGCAACTCCCCTTCCCGCTCACGAGAAACAAACTGCAAGGCCGATTGTATTATCGCTCCTTGGTTGTGCGTGGAAATATGCTCTGAATCTCTACAAACCGAGGCAACTGTTCCGAAGCCTTATCATCGAGTTCTTCAAGGATATTGGCTCTCTGGAGTGCGCTTAGAAACTCCTATGTTAGGAAACCAGACCAGAGGCCTCCAGATAGTACTCGCATTCAAATACTACTGGAAGATTTCATCAAGCCAGATCGTTGCCGAGGTTAGCACTGAGAAAATGTATGAAGCCTTGGCCCCAGACCTCCATAATTTCATTGCACCCCTTGAGAACATAACAGTATGGTTCTATCGGTGGTCTCTAGCTTTTGGTATAAAACACAAAGAGGAGGTCAAGTACAAACCTCATCGTCTGAAAACACCACAGCAAGATTCCTTATCACCAAGTACAAACTGGTTGAGTTGCCCTGGTGATCTTCATACACCCAGAGCCATGATTAAGGATCCAACACCTACCATTGTGGAGCTAACCCCTGGTAACTTTGACTTCTGCCCTGATTCCTCTTGGGAAAGGGCAGATATTGATCCTCAACCCTTCCCAACACACCATGGTTTAATCCTCTGACATTGAGCATAAGTTCACCAAAGGCCTGGATAAGGAGTCGATTTAAAATACACTATTATGGTTTAAATGCATGGGGGTCACCATTGACAAAAAGATGTGGAAGCAGGTATCCCTACTTCCTTCCAAAGGAGCTATCGAGCGCATGAAGAGCATCCTAAATCGGAAAGCTAGGGGCCAGGCTCGCAAACCCCTCCAATTTTGCCACCTCCTTTGTTGCCACAAATAACATCTAGCGATGAAAACTAGGGATGCAAACAGACGGATACGGATATAGGTATTACCGTATCCTTATCCATTTTTGAATACAAATACGGAGGCGGATACGGATATTGACGGATATTAAAACTATCTTACCATATCCTTAAAAAACGGATACGAACGTAAAACGGATATTGATCGCATATGAGTAATGTTAGAAATACTCTATAGAATCGACTTAAATGTTATATGAATCGGATGGGAAACACATGATATAAATTTACTAAATGAGTTTGTATCATAAAAGTTATACAAATATGGTAAAAGAAGGTATAGAATTATGTTATATAGGGTTAAAAATAATTATATGACTATATTTATATACGAAAAACGGATATACGGATACGGATGTTTGCGGATATCAAAATGGTATCCATATCCGTATCCATTTTGAAACGGATACAGATGTCAAAATTTGTATAAAACGGATACGGTGACAGATCGGATACGGATATATCCATAACCGTTTGCATCCCTAATGAAAACCCATCTGCCAGAAAATACCCCAAGGCAAAAATGGCAAACCCCTGGGCCCTGACCACTCCAGGTAATAACCCTTCTTTCGATGATGAAATCTGACCTCTGCGCATACCAATATTTATATTCAATTGATGATGAGGAAGACTTCGTTGAATTTCCGAAAGCTTTACTACTACTAATATGTTAAAGCTGTCAAGAATGACGATACCTAAAATTAAGGTATCATTCTACGATTCCGTAAAAAAAGTTGCGTTATTACTAAGGTTTGGACAACCAAGTCATCGCATTCTTAAGCCAGTTTTTATATTCTGAGCACCCTACATCCCCTGAAACGAATCTTACTATTCTGTCTCAGAACCTTCGAGGATATGACCTCCCTTGAAAACTAGGCCGCTAGAGAAACTGAATGACCACACAAAAGATCAACTTCATTGCGCTAAAGAGGACCCGAATCTGAAACCTAGATGAGGATTCGTAAGAGAATCTATATAGATTGAAACCGGGATAATATGACTTACCCTTAACGACAAAGTTTCCAAGTGATTTAGGAAGGTATCTTTATTATCTAGGTGAGGGGATTCTTATCAAGGCTTTAAATTTCAATTTGTGAATTGCATATCAGCGAGCCAGCAAAATCAACATATCGGCGACATGCTGCTGATATTTTGTCCAAATAGACCTCGAGATCGTGAAAAAGCAAAGCAGCAACCAAAATTCACCACATCGGTCTCGACTTTACCAACCCAGCGAAATTGAAATATCAACGCATTTGACCGACCTTTCAAGCCATGGTCCTTATAAATTGACCACATAAAGGACCGTGGAAGATGTTTTGCGGGTTTAGTGTGATAGCTGTAGAATTGTATAGTCCTCGATGTTCAATTCTGGCAATTAAAATTTTGTGGATCCCAAACCGAGAGAATTCCTCAGGTTTTGCAAGTAAGATTGGAATGCCAATCAAAATGGGTGAGAGAGTTCCTCCTAGCTCGAACATCTAGGTTTGGATTCAGGTCTTCTATAGCGCAAAGAAGATCTTTTGTGTGATTGCTCCAAGTATCTATGGCGGGCTAGTTTCAAGAGCCGCCAAGTCCACGAAGGTTCCAAACAGAATAGTAAGATCTGTCTCAGAGGATGTTGGTTGCTTATATAAAAGAAATTGCTTAAAAATGAGATGAATTGGTTGTCCAAAGATCCCTACCCATTGCTGACTCCTTAATTCTTGGTGCCAACAATCTGGCTTCATTGACCTAGGAAGCTCCACCTCCGATTACACATGGATTGACCCTACTCAAGGCTGATGGGAAAAGATAGATTGAGTCTTCATCTCTACCTTTCTATGGGGAATCACCCCAAATAAAAACCTTATCCCCTTCCTAAAACCTTTTCTGATCACCGAACCATATTGATCTCTATGGAATATAAAAAAGAAATTGTATTGTTCATGACAACCCTAGGGCTCTTATATGGGAGAAAAGTCCTATGTTAAAATAACATAAAGAGGACAGATGAATAAGAAATATAAATAAAGGACAAATAAACACAACTATCTCAACACTCCCCCTCAAAGCTGGAGCATATATGTCTGTCATGCTCAAGTGGACAACAAGGATTAAATGGGCCTCTAGCAAGTGCTTTGGTGAACATATTTGCAGTTTGATCTACTGAAGTAACATGAGAAGTGGAGATAAATCACTTATGAATCGTATCTCGAATGTAGTGTCAGTCAACCTCGATGTGTTTGGTTCAATCATGGAAGGTTGGATTATTGGCTATGAACATGACGACCTAATTGTCGCATTCGACGTGCATGGGAAGTGACACCTCAATAGTCAGGTCAATCAGGATGAATCCGACCCACATCATCTCTATGCTACCTTGTGCATGGCCATATATTCTGATTCGGCACTAGATCTACCAACAATTGTCTGCTTCTTACTCTTCCATGAAACACGTGAACTCCCTACAAAGACGGCGAAGCCTGAAGTAGGCTTCCTGTCTTTTGGGCATCCTGCATAATCTGCATCATCACAAGATGTAACTGTAAGGGATGTGTCTCTACTGAACAATGGTCCTACACTTGGAGAAGTCTTAAAACATCTCAATATCATGTATACATCATCCATATGTACATGCCCGGGCTACTCTATAAACTGACTAACTTTGCCCACTACGAAGGATATATCAGGTCTGGTAATGGCGACATATAAAAGCTTCCCTACAAACTCTCTATATCATCTCTTATCAACCTCCTTAGTGTCATCATCATAGAGTTTAATATTCAGATCCATGGGAGTAGTAGCAAATCTACATCATGTCATGTGCGTCTCAGCTAGGAGATCAGTAACGTACTTTCTTTGCATCATCACTATGCCACATTGGTCCCTTGCAAATTCAAAGCCAAGAAAATAATGAAGATTGCCAAGGACCTTGGTCACAAACTACTATCCTAAGGAAATCCTTAAACATCTGAATACACTGCTTATCACCCCTTGTAACAATGATATCATTCACATAAATCAAAATAGTAACGATACCTCTCTGGGATCTCTGAACAAAAAGGAAGTTGTTGGAGGAAAATAAGAACCTGTTTATTCCAGGGAACTCTAGGCTCTCTTATATAGATGAAGCCTATGGGTAAATTACATAAGGTGGAACAAGGAAAATAAGCATAATAGACGAATACAAAAAAATACTAGAAATATCTCTACACTCCCCCTCAAGATGGAGCATAGATGTCAATCGTGCTCAGCTTGGAAGAGCATTTCTGAAACGGCCCTCTGAGCAACAACTTAGTAAAGATATCTGCAGTTTGCTCTCCTGAACTGACATGGGAAGTAGAAATCACACCCTTCTGAATCATATCACTGGTATAGTGGCAATCTACCTCAATATGCTTCGTCCTTTCATGAAATGCAGGATTATTAGCAATAAATAATGATGCTTGATTGTCACATTGTAATTGCATGGGTAGAGGTACATTTATATGCAGATCTTCTAATACGGCTCGAACCCACATCATCTCTGTACTCTCCTGTGCCATGACCATGTACTCAGATTCAGCACTAGATATAGCCATCATTGTTTGTTTCTTGCTTTCCAAAGAAACTAAGGAACTGCCAACAAACACTGCAAAACATGAGGTAGATTTCCGGTCTCTAGGACATCCTGCATAATATGCATCCGCACATGCAGAGATAGAAAGATTTGTTTCTTTCCTGAACAACAATCCTGTACCTGGAGATGACTTTAGATATCTCAGTATCATATATACAGCATCCATGTGCACCTATCTGGGTTGTTCCATGAACTGACTCACCTGACTAACTGCAAAAGCAATGTCAGGTCTAGTGATAGTAATATAGAGAAGCTTTCCCACAATTTCTCTATATCTTCTTTTGTCAACTTCCTCAGTATCATCTCCATATAACTTCATACTAGGATCCATGGGAGTAGTGGGGGGTCGACACCCGATCATACCTGTCTCAACAAGCATATCTGTAATATATTTCCTTTGGATCATCACAAGACCCTGCGCATTCCTCGCAAATTCCAACCCCAGAAAGTATCGTAGAGTACCAAGATCCTTAGTCACAAAGTGATAGCCTAAAAATGCTTTTGACATCTTTATCCCCTACATGTCATCTCCCGTAACAAGTATATCATCAACATATACCATAATGACAACAGTACCTCTGGAAATCTTCTGGACAAACAAAGAGTGGTCAGCATTTGATCTTATGAACCCTTGCTTCTGGATTAGATCTGAAAGCTTCTGAAACCATGCCCGTGGACTTTGTTTAAGACCATATATGGCCTTGTGAAGTCTACACACCATCTGACACTCCCCCTCAACAGCAAACCCCGGAGGCTGCTGCATGTAGACTTCTTCCTGCAGATCCCCATATAAAAAGGCATTTTTAACATCAAGCTGGAACAAAGGCCAATCATGTACCACAACGACTGACAGAAGAACACGTAGAGTGGAATGACGTGCAACTGGAGAAAAGGTATCCATATAATCCACGCCATAGGTCTGAGTGAATCCATGTGCCACTAGCCTTGCTTTGTAGCGATCAAGGCTGCCATCCGCATTATTTTTGACAGTAAAGACCCATTTACAACTGACTACACAAGCTCCTGGGGGAGCAGCAACTAAGCTCCATGTACCACGAAACCGCAGGGCAACCATTTCCTCCTCCATGGCTAACCGCTAGTTGTTGTCTTTCAAGGCATCCTGATAATTTTGCGGTATCTCCAAGGTAGATAAGGCAACAGCAAATCTCTGAAAATCACTAGTTAGGCGATGAAATGAAACCTGTGAAACAAGTGGATAAGACACACACGTCCGCTTAGACTTCCTCAAGGCAATAGGTACATCCAAATCATCAGCAGTGTCCACTTGTATGTCATTTTCCTGCACTTGCGCATTGTCAGTCCCATCGTTACTAATATCACTTGAACATACCTGGGGCATGGTGGATGTATGATGGCCTCCATGAACAGGATTCGGAGGACAGGTATAAAATTTCGGTAATGGTGGGACTGGTGGTGGCGGAGGTGGTAGTGGGGGTGATGGTGGTGATGGTGGTGACACAGCAGGAGTTGGTATGTTATCAGACTGACGCAGAGGAGGAGGTGGCACATAAATGTCATCATCAGTAGTGGAAGGAGTCATCCTGTCACCTGTAGGTGAAAAATACATCACAGTCTCAAAAAAGGTGACATCGGCACTAACATAATATTTTTTATTCACAGGATCATAGCATCGGTAACCCTTTTGAGCACGAGAGTACCCAAGAAATACACACTTGACAGCCTTAGGTGAGAGCTTGTCAATCTCCAGAGTGAGTTGATGGACAAAGGAAACTGAGTCAAAAACACGAGGAGTTAGGGAGAACAATTCCCTGTTAGGAAAGACAACCGAAAGTGGAACTTTTTCACCCAATATAGAGGATGGCATACGATTGACCAGATAACATGCCATAAGAACAATATCACCCCAAAAAGAGAGAGGGGCACAACTATGAATGAGTAAAGTCCAAGTTATATCAAGAAGATGACGATGTTTTCTTTCTGCAACACCATTCTGTTGAGACGTGTAGGCACAAGTTGCTTGATGAATAATGCCACGAGACAAGAAGAAATGTGAAAGAGCACGAGTGCAAAATTGTAAGGCATTATCTGTGCACACAATCTTCACATTAGAAGCAAAAACATTCCGAACTTCATTGATAAGATTTTTTTATTACATCCCCCGCTTCAGATTTATTTTTCAATAAAAAGACCCAAGACAATCTAGAGAAATCATCGACGACCACTAGATAAAACATGTGTCCTTGGTGATCAGAAACATGACTAGGACCCCAAATGTCAACATGCAGCAACTCAAAAGGGGAGCGACTGCTCCGACACTCACGACTAGGGAAAGTAGATCTGTGATGCTTCCCCAACTGACACGCTTCACACTGAAAAGAAGACTTTGGTGAAATCTGATGCAAGATATGTCGCAGCTTCTGAAGAGGGAGATGACCAAAACGCAAATGCCAAGTAAAGGGAGAAGCAGTTCCACTGGACTGAGAAGAGACACCAGCATAGGAGGTGCGGACCAACCGATAGAGACCATCCTACTCACAGCCACAGCCAATCACCCTGCCCGTTAGAATGACCTGAAAAATAAGAGACGATGGGTCAAAAATAGCCCGACAATGCAAATCCTTGGTAAGCTGACTAATAGAGAGTAAGTTCATTGAAAAATCTGGAGCATGCAAAACAATCTGTAGTCATATGGAGGGTGTCAAACTGATCTGCCCCTGTCCAATGATGGGGGAATGAGTCCCATCTGTTATTACCACCGATCTCCCTGGTGGAACCTCCTGTATGATGTAAACTTATCTTTGTCTCGACGGAGATGATGTGTCGCACCGGAGTGCATAATCCATTCTGAAACATCAGAACTGTAACAGGATGTAAAGGCATAAACGCTACCTAATGTGCTAGTTGTGGCTGACGTGCTGGCAGAGGCCGAAGCTGCTATGTCTGAGTGACCTCCTGGTGAATCAGTAGTGGCAGGAGGCATGATATCTCGTAGTCTGACGATCAAGGTTCAGGAAAGCGGTATGCGTATGCGTTCGGACTGGTCATCGAATATTGATTAAGCGGTATGCGGGGGCATATACGGGGTATATGCGGTTCTAAGCGGTTTTCTAATTTTTAATTTACAAATAAAAAAATATCTATGAATAACATTACCACTGAAGTTATGTATCTAAGTGGAGTTAAAGAAGATCTAAGAAAAACGGTTCATGTTAGATGGGTGTGCATATATACTTTTAATTGCCTTATATTTAATCACAAAAAAAATATTTACCATAAAAACTTTACATTATATGATTCGTAATAACAAATCTTCAATACACATACATGCACTACATGAGCAAAACCTCAATCGGCATATCTAAAAAATATTCGACTATACATTGCATATACTCGTGAAAATAATACATGAGAAAAATATAAAACATTGCATATACATAATGGTATAATGCATTGCAATTGTATAGAAATGCATGTCATATTCTAACAATTGAATGAAGAGGCGGAGTTACAGAATTAAGGACCTGAATGAGAAGATTGAAAAGTTGGAGCTGCTGGAGCAGTATGCGGGGCATATGCGGGATATGCGGGGCATATGCAGGGCATATGCGGGCCGCATATGCGGGGAGGGCGCATAATGCACTGATTCAAGTAATCAGTGCGGTATGCACGCCGCACGGGCATTTTCGTAGATGTATGTGTAGGCACAACGTGCTCGGCTACACGGGATGATGCCGGAAAACCATGCTTAGAATAGCATGTATCCTCCGCATGACCCTGACGATGACAGAAGGTGCATGGCTGACGGAATCGACCACCTCGACCACGAGGTCCACGACCACGAAAAGAAGAAGATGCACCTCCGCCTCTGGAAGCTGCCATCGCTGAAGGAGGTGGAGTATTGGCAGTAGAAGGAACTGTGATTCTGTTGAGCCGTCGATACACTTCCTCCACTGGAGGAATAGTAGCATCCGCCAAGATCTGCAAGTGAGCCGCATCATACTCCGGGTCAAGTGCTGCTAGTAAGACCCCCACCATCATAGCATTCTGGAACGTCTTCTGTTGCTCAGGGGTCGCCGTCAGGGGAATGGTACTGTAAAGCTTCTCAAACATCCCTCGTAGGGACATATGTCATGTTGAAGCTGGAGGATCTTGGTCTCGTTCCTCATCTGCGAGTACGTCGCGGCTGGAATGTCCCGCACGGCCTTACCCATGGGCTGATGGAGGACATCATTAGCAATCTCCATCGTCAGAGTGCCTGAAAGCCAGACGTTGGCATACGAATCATCAGCCTCCCATGAGGCATAAACCCATGTCTTCGCTGTCGGCTCATCTTCGGTAAGAATGTGCTTCTTACCATCAGACTTCATGAGACTCATAAATTGCATCGCCCAGAACTCGTAATTTGACTCATCCATTTTGACTATTGGCGTTGGACCTTTGAAAGCGCCAATAGAGGGCATGTCGACTTTGTTTTCTGACATTGTTGCCGGAGATAAAGAACTAGGGTTTGTAGACCAATGAATAACTGTCTACATAAACATATATGGAGTTGAGTGCATATGTAGACTTATGCACTAAAATCTATGAAGAACAAGAAAGAGAAGGAGACGGCGTCGAGTTGAGAGGAGGGATGGGGGGGGGGTCAGCGCCGAGACTAGAGGGGTGGGGGTGGTGCGTCGGCGGGCTGGGAGGGGTAACGGGTTGTGGGAGGGGCAGCGGGCTGTGGGAGGGTTGTGAGAGGGGCGGCGGGCTGTGGTAGGGGCGGCGGCGGGGTTGTGGGGAGGGGAGGCGGCTGTGGGGGGCCGGCGGGCTGGGAGGTGCGTAGAATAGAGGGCGACGGCTAGGGTTAGGATGTGGCTAGGGTTATGGTGGATGCTCTGGTACCATATTGGAGGAAAATGAGAACATGTTTATTCCAGGGAACCCAAGGCTCTCTTATATAGAGGAAGCCTATGGGTAAATTACATAAGGTGGAACAAGGAAAATAAACATAATAGACGAATACAAAAAAATACTAGAAATATCTCTACAAAAGTGATCTGTAATTGATCTGACAAAACCCTACTTCTCAATCAACTCAGAGAGCTTCTGGTAGCAAGCCCTCAGACTCTGCTTAAGGCCATAGATAGCCTTGTGAAGTCTACAAATCATATGAAACCCCTCCCCCTCGACCGTAAAACTTGTGGCTGCTACATGTAGACTTCCTCCTGTAAGTCACCATACAAGAAGGCATTCTTGACATCTAACTGAAAGAGAGGCCAATCACATGTCACAGTAACATAATTAAGAATCGTCGGTGTAGAAATGCTGAGCGACAGGAGAAAACATATCCTGATAGTCCACCCCATATGTATGGGTGAACCTACGAGCAACAAGTTTTTCCTTGTATCCATCCACAGTACCATATGCATTGTGTTTTACTGTAAACACCCGCTTGCTTCCCACAACAAATATACTAGGTAGAGCATGAACAATACTCCACGTGCCACGAAACTGTAACACAACCATCTCTTCTTCCATAGCAAGATGCCACTGACTAATCTGCAATGCCTCCTTATATGTTCGTGGTATATCCACGGCAGATAGTCCAACAACAAACCTTTGAAACTCCTCTGAGAGACATGCAAGAGAAACATGGAATCAAGAAGGTACGTAGCACAGGTACGCCTCTACTTCCGTAAGGCAATGAGCACATCATGGTCCTCAATCGCCTTAGTGACCGAGACAAGAACATCTACAATCACCTGCTAATCATGATATCACCAGTGCCATCAGTAGAATCCAAGTGCTCAGAACATACATGGGGCATGCTGGATGATGGAGGAAGCTCAGGAGCATGAGGTCTCTGCGTGTAAACCCATGACAAGAAGATAGTGGAGGAGGTGGAGGACAAGAGGAGGTGGTGGTGAAGGAGTGAGAGGTGTAGGAGTCAAGGGTGTGGTAGACAAAATCGAAGAAAGAGGCATGTATACCTCTTCTCCAGACTTCAAAGGAAGCAACCCATCTCCTGTATGAAAGAAAAACATAATAGACTCAAAGAAAGTGACATTCCCGCTAATATAATATTTTTGTTAAACAGAATCAAAACAACGGTATCCCTTTTCAGTCCTGGAATACCCCACAAAGACACACTTGACAGCTCTAGGAGAGAACTTGTCATGGCCAGGAGATATATGATGAACAAAGGCAACTGACCCAAATACACGTGGAGTGAGGGAGAAAAGATCCTTCTCAGAAAACGCAATCAAGAACGGAATATTCTCTCCCACCACAAACGAGGGCATGCGATTCACCAGCTAGCAAGCAGTTAGAACCGCATCTCCCCAATAGGAATGAGATGCACGACTCTGAATTAAAAGGGTTCTGATGACATCCAAAAGGTGATGATGTTTATGTTCAGCCACCCCATTTTGTTGGGATGTATATGTTAGAGAATAAAAAGCGGAAGCGAAAAATAGAAAAAGATAAAGAACAATAAGAACAGCGGGATTTACGTGGAACCTTACTCCCTAAGGAACGGGATGAAATCACGGGAGAAGCCCTCAAAGGGGCATATGCTTCATTGCTTTTTCTCATTGGTTACAGGAGGCATGGAGCTCTTTACATAGCCTCCACAGAGTCTCCACATCTCCAAACTGGTAGATGTGGGACTAACTCTGGATGGGGTAAATGGATCCTGGAGAGATCCATTTACCCATCTCCTACATATATGACGCATACACCTTATACTCCAACACTCCCCCTCAAGCTGGAGTATGCAATGCTCAACTTGGACAAACAGAAAGAAACTCAACTCACACTACAGGATACTACGGACAATATCATCCCAACGCGCACAACTGCTATTGTCGAGGACGTTGCTTCTCATGTCGTGCAGGTGAGGAGGACGAACGGGCTGGAGTGTGAGTCTGTTGAATCTCCTCGTCGAAGAGCATGTGCTCTGGACTGCGCATGTCAAAATCACTACAACTGGAAATGAATCTTCTCGTCGGAGTACTCTGGACTGCCACAACATGTGGACAACTGCTCCATCTCTGAAAAGGGTCGAACTGAAAGGGCCGTGGAAGTGCAATCCTCGTCGGAGTCCACGGTCGCTGGAGAATGGAGTCTGAAAGAAGTTTCCTCGTCGAAGAACTGGGTCTCTCCCATCTGGCACAGAGAATGGTACTCTACTCTGGAGTCCCTATGACACTACATGTAAACCCTTACCAACATGGCATAGGGAATGGTCCTCTACTATGGAGTCCCTATGGCTCACATGAAAACTCTCGCCGATGAAACAAGAAGAAGATGGGGACCACGAACAAATGATGGCATACATGTGCTCATCTGAAAAGACTGCATACATATGTGTGTTTGAATTGGAGATTCGGAACCAGTCGTCGAGTCTGATCATCTGACAACTGTAGAGTCTGAACAATCCGGCTGGTCTGGAAAATCTGACATCTGGAGTAGACCTGTGACTCTACATAATACTCTCCCTTTCTCCCATACTTGTAGGAAAATGAACATCCATAAAGTTGGGAGAAGACAAGATAATAAATATTGGGGAGACATCACATGAGCCGTTTTTTACCGGCTTCAATCATCAATTTTTTTTTGCAAACTTTTTTTCCAGCTTTTTTTGTGTAATAGTTGTCACATAAGCCGTTCAAAAAAAATTTACGGCTTTTCAAATCTTTCCTTCTTTTTTTTTGCAAATAGGCCATTCCTTTTTTGGTCTCTCGATTATTTTTTTAATACGTTTTTTTTACATACCTTTTTTTCAATCTCTCTTTTTTTTGAAGTAACGGGCCCAAAGGGCCCAAAGCATGACAGTCCCCTCCCTGGAATATCCAACAGTACCTTTTTTTTAATATATAATGCTTCCGCCCCTGTACCCATTCTCCACTTTTTAGGGTTCCCTTGTGGACCCGTCGCCCCTGTTGGGATTCTTCTCAAGCGTGTCGCCGAAGACCTGGAGGAGGGGCTCGTCGAGCCGCGGGGCTGGAGGAGGGCGCTCGTCGCGCCGCGGGGTCTGGAAGAGCGCACGTGGGGCTGTGCCGCCCCTAGAACGGAGGGTTGTGCCTGGGGAGGGGTGGGTCCTCGTTTGGAGCATCCTGTGGAGCGGAGGGCCCCGCCTGTGCTGTGCGGGGACGAGCGGTGTCGCCGCCTGCGGTTGCTTCGTGCGCCACCGCGCGAGGGGCGATGGTGATGGGGCCTCGCTGCCGCCGCTGAGAACTGGCGTTGGGGGCGGCGCCGCTGGGTGGAAAGGGTTGCGCCGCCTGGGAACGTGCGGCTGAATGATGATGCTCGATGCGGATTGCCTGCGGGACCACGGCTTGATGGTGCCGCCTTTAGCGAGAGTTTTTTTTTGGAATTAGAGCATCGCTCCTGGAATCGCTCATGGAAGAAGAGAACAGGCTTTGGCTCTGAAGTACGTCGCCTCTGATGACAGACGATGGGTTCTCCGTCTGCTTGAGAACCGAGAGAACGAAATATGCACGCCTGGACATCGATCTGGAGAATCAAGATTAGGGTTCCATCAAGAACCCTAGAACCAATCTGGGACTTCCAATAAATCTTGAGCATAAACATTCTTCAAACAACAATCTCGCGCGCTCTAATAATTGAATCTCGAAGAAGAAGATAAAAAAATAAAACTTCAAGAATAATCCCTCGAGAATCGAACCCGATACCATATTAGAAAATAAAAAGTGGAAGCGAAACATGAAAAAGATAAAGAACAATAAGAACAATGGGATTTACGTGGAACCCTGCTCCCTAAGGAGCGGAATGAAACCACGGGAGAAGCCCTCAAAGGGGCATATGCTTCATTGCTTTTTCTCATTGGTTACAGGAGGCCTGGGGCTCTTTACATAGCCTCCATAGAGTCTCCGCATCTCCAAACTGGTAGATGTGGGACTAAACTCTGGATTGGGTAAATGGATCCTGGAGAGATCCATTTACCCATCTCCCACATATATGACGCATACAACTTATACTCCAATAGTATACACACAAGAAGTCAAATGAACAATATCATGAGTTCTGAAAATCTATGAAAGTTGTAAACTACATAATTCTAGGGCATTGTCAGAACCAATATACTTGACATTAGCAGAAAAAGCATTCTTTATTTCATTTATAAAGTACTAAATAACATGACCAGCATCAGACTTATTTTTAAGTAGCAATACCCAAGATAGTCTGGAAAAATCAACTGCAACAAGATAAAATATGTATCCCTGAAATGATCTGGGACATGACTCGGACCCCAAATATAAAGATGGATCAACTCAAAAATACTATGACTACTACGACCCTGACAACTATGAAAAGTATACAGGTGGTGCTTCCCAAGCTGACAAACCTTGCACTGGAGGGTAGAGCGAGGAGAAATCTGAGGAAGGATGTAACACAACTTCTGCAGAGGAAAGTGGCTAAACTGGAGGTGCCACATAAGGAAAGATTGATCTAGTGCGAATGGTCGAAGTACCAGCATATGGGTATTGAACCAACCTATAGAGACATCTTTGCTCACGGTTAGATCCAATCACCCTGCCCATAAGAACGTCCTGAAACACAAGAGAATACGGATCAAATATGGTGACAGTGCAAGTCTTTGGTAATTTGACTAATATACAATAAATTCATAGAAAAATCAGGAGCATGAGGAACATTATGTAAACTCATTGTCGAAGTCAATTGAACCTCCCACCTGTCCGGTAATGGGAGAGTGAGTCCCATCTACTATCACTACAGATCTTCCTGATGGAATCGATCTGTATGCACTAAAATGCCCTCTATCACCACAGAGGTGGTGTGAAGCTCCTAAATCCATAATACATTCAGAGAAATCTGTTATGTAATAGCTAGTAAATGCATATGCAATATCTGATGTGGTCGCAAATGCCGATGTAGCTACATCTGAAGACCTTGAAGGAGTTGTAAACGACCCAGGTGCATGCATAATGTATCGCAATCGCGCCACAAGCTCATCGAATCTCTGCAACACAAGATGAAGTAGGAAAGCCATGCTTGGAGTAGCATGTATCCTCAGAATGACCTGTCCTGTGGCAATAAGTGCAAGGTTGACGAGGTCGACTACCCCATCCCTCAGTACTGCATTGAACTCCCTCTACCACGAGATGCGGACATAGCCGAGGAGGTCTGTGACTGCTGAGTAGCACCACCAGATGATATAAGGATCCTACTCGATCTGTAATATGCCTCCTTCATGGAGATATAGTGGCGTCAGTAAGGATCTGTGATCGAGTTGCATCATATTTGGGATCAAGAGCTACTAGAAAGACTCCAGTCATCACCGAATCTCTGTAAACCTTGAGTCGTTCTGGCAAAGCAGTCAAGGGAATGAAATCATGAAGATTCTCAAACATACCCCTGAGAGAAGTGTAAAAGGTATGAATAGGATGTCCATTCTGCTTAGATGTGAAGATATCAACCCGAAGTTGCAGTATCTTCGACTTATTCTTCGTATGGGAGTAAGTAGCGGCAGGATGTCCCACATTGCCTTCATTGTGGGTTGACTCAGAATAACATTGGCTATCTGTATGGACACCATCCCAGACAATTAGACATGCGCATATGTATCATCTGCCTCCCACGAGGCATTAATCCTAGTCATGTCGGTTGGTTCGTCCTGCATCAAAATGTGCTTCTTGTCGTTGCACTGCATTAGGCTCATGAATTGCATAATCCATAATTCATAATTAGTCTCATTCATCTTGACAATGGGTGATAGACCTCTGAAGGCACCCGACGATGAGATGTCGACTTTGGAGTCAACATTGGTGTCTGATATGATGATGACAACTACGAAGATCGTGGTTGTAGACAAAGATAGATGTGTCTACAAAGGCATACGAGAAGATGGTTGTGGGTGTAGAATCATACCACAACCTCTTCCATATGTTAGAGGCTTCTCTGGGTAACTAAGGTTGTTTTAGGTGATAATGCAACACCCTGAAACCCCAAAATCAGACTGAATAAGGGACCAAACCGCTCTTGGAAGCGTTTTTCAGACCTCAATAGACATTGAAGAGAACCTCGGAATGGGAAGAAAAGTCCCTTTATAGTGGCGGTTGCGGCGTTGGGCGGTTGCCAATGATGGTGTGATCTCACAACGGCAGCGACAGCAGTCGTAGTGCTATAGATGTTGTGCAGCACCGGCGGCAATGCCAACAGTGGCCTATGGTTGCTACTGCCACTGCCGAACAGGAGGAAAACAAGTCCCCTTAGGGTTGTGGTGGGGAACAACGGCTAGGGTACATGCTCCGGTCTAACACCGTCGCTCTGATACCATGTGGAAAGGGAAAAAGCAATTGTATTATTCATTGCGACCCTAGGGTTTATGAGAAAAGCCCTATGGGAAAATTACACAAAGGGGACAAAGGAATAAGAAATATGAATAAAGGACAAATAAACACAACTATCTCAACAATCTCCCTTACAACAGTAAAAAGTTGTAAATCTTACTTTAAAATGAAGAGCTTCTGGCTTAACAACCATCCTTCAATGAGGTTGTTTCCTCGTCTCGAAATGTTTCGATCCAAGCCCATAACACATTTCGTGCTTTGCTTCCTCGTCTTGAAAAGTTTCAATCCAAGCCCATAACACATTCCATGCTTAGCACTTGAAAATGAATCGCCTAAAATAGGCAAACATTTTTCGAGAAAAAAAAACAATTTACCCCATACCATGCTTGAGATAAACTCTATTAATCATGATATTCAGAAGTTGGAGGAATGAATGATACATGGACCACTAGATGTTGCAAACTCATGAAGACTATCGGATCTACATAAAGCCCCTGATACGGTAATGGAAACTGAATTCCCATGCATCAATCAGCGTGCTTAGATTAGATGGGTGGAGGGTGACCGGAATAATCAGTTACTCAAGCTAGAAACCTCAATCCGTAGAAGCAAAAATCATAACCATGCGCTCAAAATCAGGGTGGGATTCATACTGACCTACCAAGCATCTCAAACATATATGTTGAATTCTCCAAGCAATTATACTCTGAACCAGATGGGTCAGAAGAGCCCATATACCCTATGACCCTCTCTAATGGGCCAGTTAGAAAACCCATAAGGCTTGATTGCACCTTTTTAATGGGACAGAGGTTGTTGTTGTTCGGCAACTCGAATCTTTAAAGGCACCAGGTTCTGACAATTGCATCCCAGAATTCTTCAAAAAAAAGTAGAACATATTAAAAGAAGACTTCACGAAAATGATGCTTTGTCTCATGCATGACTTTAATCCCAAGGATATCTGATTCATCAATAACTTCATTGTAGCCCTGAGCTTTAAAAAAGGTGACCCCCAAGACATTTGTAATTACCGACCTATCAGTTTGATCAATTTACATATGAGGATTATCTCAATGACCCTAGTCCATAGATGGGCCCCTAAACTCCACAATCTGATTCCCTAGTCCCAATGCACCTTTCTTATAGGAATAGGTGCAACTGACACATTCGCAGTCACTGTCTAATATCCTGACAAAATGAAAATGCACCAAAACTAAGGCCATCATCCTAAAGATTGACCTTAAAAAGGCATTTGACATTAGAAATTGCAAAACCATCGTGGATGAACTCGAACTTTCGGGATGCCCACCAAAATTCATCAAATGGACCATGGCAATTTTAGAAACCATGGGTATCTTGCTCAAAATAAATAACACCTTTGCTGGTTTTTTCAAACCTTTGCATTGCGTCCGGCAAAGGGGCCCACCCCTCCTCTTTGTTAATATAAAGTATAATACAATTAATATTCAAAGGATGTGGTGGGAGTTATGCTAAGAAACTTAGCCATCTCCAACCTAACTAAGGAATTTAGCATCATGAACAAAATGTAATAACAAACACCCTATTTGCATACAATATCTTGTTTCTCTTTAAATATGATCCCCAAGCCCTGCAATGTTTAAACTTCACACTCAGTACCTCTCCCACATCTTGGCCTTGTAGTAAACTAAGGAAAGTCTACTATCCACATCTTGAACCTTACCCCGATGGAAATAGACACCGTTGTCTATATCCTAGGTTTGAAACATGAGGAGTTCCCATTTATATACCTTGGGATTCTCTCTCGCTCCCCTCAAAATCTCCCAATGGCAACCTTCGGCCGGCAAATTCAGAATGAAGCTTCAAGGAGGGAAAGCTAATATACTTTCTCTTCCATCTCAAATCGCTTTATTAAACACTTCACTCACCCCACAAATCACACACTTACTAGCCCCACTAAAAACTCCCAAAACCACACTTTTCAAAATTGACAAGATTCGATGAGACTTTGTTATGGCCAGGGGCGGAGCCAGGAAATTTTTATAGGTGGGGCCAAAACATATATGTACGATTTATGTCCAAATCATAAAGTGGAATTGTCTGATTTGTGTCCGAATAATAAGGTATGTTATGAGGTCATTGAAAAAGTTAATTAAAAATATAACAAAAAATGGCAAAGTAGACTTTGGACTAATAGTGACGTCGAGTCATCGATGTGCCAGAAGTTGTGATGAGTCGCTAACATGCAGGACTGCTTGAACTATGAAATCACACCAAGTCAGATGTGACAGACTACCGTGAAGGAGGCAGAGTTATTGGGGGCAAGCGTTGCCTGGAGAATGCGTGCTTGCTATCGTTCTAACATTGCTAGACCAGTGGTTTTCCATGTAAGGTCATGCAGAACAAGTTTTCATGAACGGTAAGGATGAGGTTGGATTAGTTTCAATATGAAATAATAGGGCAAGGGGGAGTGGAAGACTAGAAGTAGAATCATTTCCTGAAAATTTAGAAAAATGAGGGATAGGGATTAATAGTGCAAACATATATAAATATATATGTATCTGACTGCTACCGTATCTGTTTTATACGTATTTTGACATCTGTATCCATTTTAAAATGTATACAGATATGGATATCATTTTGATATCGGTAAATCTCCCTATATGTATCTGTTTGTCCATTTTCAACATAAATATACTTGCAGACTTATTTAAATAGAGGTTACTGGGGTTGCCCCCGTACCGTTTTCAACATTTTTTATTTTTTTGAAAAATATCGCCATGTATATTCATCCATATATCCTTCCTATATGCCATTCGAATTTCGTCAGAAACAGAGTCTCCTATGGCCTCCATCGAGACAATCATTTTTAACAGTAACAAGATTTGTTAAATCGACACTATCTCGATGGAGGTCGTAGGAGTCTCTCTTTCTGACGAAATTCAAATCGCATATAGGAGGGATATAGGGATGAATATACATCGTGATATTTTTCAAAAAAGTAAAATAAAAATGTTGAAAAAGGGGGCGCATGTTGGCTGCCCCATTAAATCCATTTAAATATATATATATAACATAATTTTATACATTCTTTTGCCTATTTGGTATAATTATTATGAAACAGATTTAATACATTCAAATGATGTGCATCTATCCAATACATGTATATTTAAGACAATATATACAATATTTCTAACATTCAAATGTGATATTACATATGTATCCATCTTTAAATAATATAATAATATAGTTTTTATATCCGTCAAAATATGTATCCACAATTGTATTCGTATTTAAAAATAGACAGCGGTATAGTAACACATATATATGTATCTGTTTCTTTGCATTTTTAAAAGAAATGGACGGTTTTTACAGAAATTTAGAAAATGGATAAAGGAATTGTGGTGGTGGTATATTATTAAAATTTTAAAAATGGGAGAAAGGAATTGTTGTCCTTTATAAAAATTTCAAAAAATGAGAGAAATGCTTCTAGAAATGGAAAATGGTAAGGACTATATAATAATTTACCCATTTGGGAGGGGGGGCCATGGCCCCTACCCGCCCCCCTCTCCCTCCGCCCATGGTTATGGCATGGGAACACTGAAGAAAAACGAAGGCACAAGAAAAGATGGAAAAAATATGCATCCTAAGGATAATGAAGGATGGGATACTATCAATCTTGAGGCATTTAACAACTCAATGCTCTCAAAAACTTGTATCAAGCTGCAAGAAAACCCAAATCTCTAAACTCCCAGCTTGCAACCACATGTCCCTTCCTATACCTCTCTACACCAAACAAAAGCTGGTGACTCAAACTTCTAGCAATCCATTAAAATGATATTTGCTAACATCGGAGAAGCATCCTATAGAATACATGGGTCGGGATCACAAACTCTATTATGGCATGATCAAATAAACAGTGATATACCACTTAAGGAACAATTTCTGACGAGTTCGCCAATAATTAAAGTGCATCCCTTGCAAAAGCTTCTTCCACTCTAATCGTCCAAAAAATTGGTTTAAAGGCTCTACAGAGTATATTGCCTTTAGCAAATTGGAACAGGTAACTTTAATCTATCATCAGAAGAGTATGCAAATTATTTGACTGCTTTCCCATGAGAAAAGGGTTAGATGCTTAAACAAACAACTTTACCATACACTTTCTCATGGGGGTGTGTCCTCTATACTACACCGAAATTCCAGGTCGCATATGTTCCTTCATAAGAGTTTCATTTTTCCTTCGGTTCTTGGCACATGAGAAGCTCATCACCCAGGATAAACTATATCTTTTTAAGGTCTACTCAACAAATGCTTGTCCGCTTTGTCTAGTTAACAATGAAACCCCTAAGCAACTATTCTCTGATTGTAGCTTTACCAAAAAAGGTTTAGATCTAAATCTAGAAATGCAAAAAAGTTATGACACAAACTTCTTCAATACCTCACACTATTGTCCAAACTCATCCTCCTATTGGCAGATGAAGTTCTTGTGGGCATCCACCTAATGGTTGACCTTTGCAGAAAAGTGAGCATGCATCACACGGCAATCCCCTAATAGTTGTTGTCTTTTTTTTGTTGCTTTAATTGACTGAAGAGTTTTTGTTTGTTGGAAAGCATCTGATTTTCGATTCCCCTATCAACGGGCGAAATGTCCCAGTTTTACTGAACATTGAGTACCTGAACTACTCTTTGTTTTGTACCGAACTTTGGACGCTGCTGCGACTTTTGGATGAATGACAACCAATCTTTTAAGAAAAATCAAGTTTCTCTTTGGCTTCAAATGGATAGAAGACATAAAAGCATTCACTCAACCCTATTGGAAAAGGTACGCAAACAGTTATAGCAAGTCAAAAACACACCTCGTTTATGAAACATGAAACTTAAAATAAAAATTTTATTAAAAATATCTTTAAACTGGAACTCACAAGTCCTAAATCCAATTGAGCACCAGACCAGGCCTCAAGAGATTGCCTTGTGGATATGCTATAATTTCTGTACTGACTGTCGATATCAACATCCTATATTGAAAAAATGCTGATCAGATGGATGGTTCATTCATTGGAAAGAAGGGCACCTCATGAGCAGTGCTTTAGTAAATACTTGAACAGTATGAGAACTAGATAAGTTGCATGGTAGAATTATGGACAGAATACATTTCAATCATGCATTATCAGAAAAAGGTTATTACAAATCAAACACCGGTAAGCTAAATTATGCACCCAAGATGTTCTGCTCGGCAAAAAAAGAAGTGGTTTTCTATTATAATGACAAAAACAAATTAAAAGGGTTTCCATAAGACTGGTATTTAGAAGGTAAGCAGTTACCTCAAACATTTCAGTGAGAGGGTCGCTTTTTACAAATGATTGACGCCTACGCCTGCGTGAGTTGCCTTGAGAAGTGTCAAATTCAGATTGGATTTTGTACCTGGTCTTTTCCAGAATGTCTTCCAAAAATAGTTCTTGCACAGGAAAGGTCAAACCCTAAAAAGACATAAGTTCTAAAATAAGTAAGAAAAGGAATGCAAAATAAGAGAATCAAAAAATAACAAACTATTACCGGTATGTGAATAGTAGGTGCATTTCCAAAGTACTTTGAGAAAAGATCCGCATTTATAGTGGCACTCATTAGTATAAGACGAATGTCGGGGCGGCGAGGAAGAAGATCACGCAGAATGATTATTAGGAAATCCTCATTCATGCCCCTTTCATGAATTTCATCTACCAATAGATGGCTAACACCTTCTAACTCTGGTTCTTGAACCTGCAATTTTAGGAAGCATTGCAAATTATAAACGAATATGTTTGTTGCCGGATGTAAGAGAATAGTTCCACATTTCAAGATGTAGAAAAAAATGGTCTATAACTGAGAATTTGGAGGTGCCAAGCCTTTTGAAAGAGAAGATGGAAAGCAGGAGAGTAGAGACTGGAGGCTGAGTGGGTGGTTGTGAGTTTTTGAAACCTTCTTGAAAGAGATTGGTTAACATGTTTTCTTCGTGGGATTTTAGTTGCATGTTTGTTTAACAAAGACAATTTCAGTAAGGATAACAATCATTTGCAGAACTTGAAGCACACATAGATAACTAAGAATGGGCATGAGAACTCAAAAGCACGACTTGGAATAACATCACAACAAATTATCTACAGACGGACTCAAAAAATGAAAAGTTTCAAGGCATGAAAAGCTAAAGAACTACTTTGAAAAAGAAAGATGTTCAAGCAAAGCACATGGGCAAAGGAGCCAAATCAAAATTTACCTTAGAAACTGTTATTATAAACACAAATGCACAAACCAGTAGCCGCATAAGATAAAGAGATCGATAGGAAAAATAAAGCAAAATAAGGAAACCAGGTACAGCAGCTGCGAAACTGCTATGCAAATACTGTGAGTTCTTTGTCTTTCGCGGTTCAGCAAAACTGAGATATTAGTCGGGAGCTGCTTTCCCTGCAATCTGGAGAGTCAGGATTTTGAAGTCAAACTTGGCATGGATTGATGTCTCAATGCAGAGCTTGTATCCATTGATTCGAGAGAAAGACTTTTCAAGAGGAGTTTAAGTCTATGGGATTTGTAGGTAAAGCAGGCAATCAAGTGCATTTCAATTAATCAAAGCCGAACAATTGCTGAGCAGAGGGTGTGAATCTTACCTCGGTGTGGCTTCGTTTGAATAAGGGCAAAGCCAAGACAGTTGCCCAAGGTGCCAGTGATGAAGGACTAGCCAGATGACTAGTCAGATTTACTACAATGTGCAGAGATTGAGTTGAACGTCTAACTAGAATAATGGACACACCCCATCTCCATGGCCCCATAACAAATGGCACCAATGAAGTTACAAGAGGTTAGCAGAGGAGGACGAGGAGGATACTACACCTTTTTCCGACCTCTCTCTCCTGCGTCATGGAGGAGGACGAGGAGGATGGCAAACTCTCAGCCACATTCGAGGACAAATGGTGCCCTGCATCACATTCCAAACCAACTACAGTTTCAAGAACCCCAACCGCCATATCAGGTGTCAACGTCCAGGGTTCGTCGAAAGGCCTCGAGGAGACCGAGGGGGAGTCACCTTCAGGAGCAGTGACAACCTCCATTTGCAAACCGCCCCCACTTCTGGAATCCTCGACAGAGCCAAAGCCCTGTTGAAGAAGAAAGAGAGCCTCTGCTTGCATGAAGAAACAACCACCAGGATCTTCTTGCCGCTGATCCGCAACCAAATCTACATCTTTCGCGACAGCCTGCGATGGAGAGAAGACAGGAGAGGTGACAAGCTGTAGCTTCGGCGATAAGGCTCCAGCATCCTGACTCGAGGCCCCTCCCTCAACATGGCCATGAAAGTCTGGGGTGGTGTAAACGAAACTCCCCTCCTTCAAACCCGGATCCCCTATGCTTTGAAGCAACGTTTCAAATAAAGTTTATCCGAGTCGGATCTTCTTTCAACTTTAAAGCTCCGCACAGCTCGGATACTACACTATCCCAACGAGCCCGAAGACCCGACAACCAAAGAGGTGATGTGCCCCCCAAGGGTAGTGAGATAAACTCCAATTCAAATCCCATTCTTTCCAAAGAGGGCCGATTTTGAAAGCTTTCCAAAGAGGGTGACCTTTGAAATTTGAAGCCCTCCAGATCTGGTATTTCTGCCTCCGCTGATTTCGTCCCCGAATCAGGAATCTCCTTTGACTCTGCCAACAGAGCAGCCTCCACTGGAGTAGCATACGGCACCGAAGCAACCACCTCCCGATCAAACACTCTCCAGCGAGTTCATAAAAAAGGAGGCTTCAATAGCATCATCATGCGTAAACGAGCATAATGACGGCGGTGGATGGACCACCTTCACCGAGAGCTTGAAACGGGCACACCCAATCAAGAGCATGCAGACCCACTCTGAGGGCATGGAAGCAGACCCCTCGATGGTGACGAATGATTGATTTGGGTCCGAGCCTAGTCTGCAGCCATCCAACAAGATCACCTTCACCATATCGAACTCCCTCAACGTCGGCCCAAGCGCCTCCACCGTCCATTACAGGAATGGTACTCCAATAACTCGAACAACACTCCTCGAAACCATCGATGCTTCCCCATCCGTAAAGTATGGCTTTCTCTAACAAACCCCGCTCTCCCCGCCCGACGCAAGCAGTACATTGGATTCAGCAACTGATAAACCTCTGGCACAGCACCTCTTCCCCTCCAGTGGAAACCATGTCTCCCAAAAATGAAGGACCCAGCTTTTGAATCACGGTTAAAAAGATGGGTTTTTATCAGTTGTGCCCCTCCGAGATACTCCAATATCAGTTATGCTCCTTCCTTTTTGTGAATATCAGTTGTGCCCCCGACTTCTTGTCGTTCTATCACTTGTGCCCCTCCGTTAGTTTAACCGTCAATGAGTTGGCTTAACCATGGTTTTTTTCAAACCATGGTGCAGTTAAGAGGGGTATAATTGTCCAGACCTCTTCATTTTCTTCCTCCTCCAGTTGTTCTTCTTCCTTTCTCTTCATAATTTCTCTCTTAGTTACACCTTCATGCATCCAACAAATCGCTAAAATTTTTGCATTTTCACAGATATATCACTCATTACGTATCAAACTGTGAATTTTATTTAATTTTTCGGTGAATTTTCATGAATCAATTAATCGAAAATTTATCTAAACTTAACAAATACTGAAAGCCCTCCAACATCGTCTTCGTCATCGTTTGGAGGAGCAAGAGTGCATCCAGCAGGCCGGGGAGGAGGGGGCAGAAGGAAGGGATGTAGGGGGCAAGCCGGGGCGGAGAGGGTGGAGGAGGAGGTACAGGGTGGACTGCGGAGGAGCTGGGCGGAGGGTTGGGGAGGAGCTGGGGCAAAGGGGGTGGCACAGGGACAGAGGGAGGGCGGAAGGAGAGGTGCAAAGTGGAGGAAGCAGGGGTGATGGGGATGAGCTCGGGGTAGGCTGGGGAGGAGTTGGGGCAAAGGCGCAGGGGCAAAGGGAGGGTGGAAGGGGAGGTGCGAAGTGGAGGAAGCATGGGTGATGGGGAGGAGCTCGGGGCGGGCTGGGGAGGAGCTGGGGCGGAGGGGGCCGTGGAGGATCTCGGGGTAGGCTGGGGAGGAGATGGGGCGGAGGGTGCCGTAGACAAGCAGGGCGGAGGAGGAGCTCGGGGCAGAGGGGGGTCGTGGAGGAGCGGGGCGGAGGAGGAGCTCAAGTTGGAGGGGGCCGTGGAGTAGCGGGGGCGGAGGTGCGATGGCCTGGGTGGAGACTGGAGCTCGGGGCGAAGGGACGAGCTCGTGCGCAGAGGGGGAGGCGCATGTGTGGGGGGAGGAGCTTGGGGCGGAGGGAAGGGCTGCGGGCGGTCGAAGTAGTCGTTGGAGGAGCAGGTGGCTGGGAGAAGAAAGAGAAGGGGGAGGAAGAGGATGGAGGAGGAGGAAGAAGAAGAAGGGTTGGATATTTCAGTCCATTTTATAAAACTAATTCCCAGTGTATCCTCAAAGCTAACGTCTGTTTGCCTTGGAGATGGACGGCAACTAACCCGAGGGGCACAAGTGATAGAACGGTAAGAAGTCGCGGCACAACTGATATTCCCAAAAATAGAGGGCCATATCTGATATTGGAATATCTCAGAGGGCACAACTGATAAAAACCATAAAAAGATTGCTTGTAAGTCGAGGACACCCAAAGAGGCCCCTATCAGCATACAAGTCTTCAATGGTCCTCGCCCAGCAACGTCCTCATCGAAGGTTTTAAAAAGCGTGAGGCGTATCAAGGCGTTTTCCCAGTATCGCCTCGAGGCGTAAGCCTTTCTCGTGAAAAAAAATTTCATAAAACATAATAATTAATAATAATTACAATTTTCAAGTTCTAAAAATTAAATAGTTATGACTAAATATATAATTGCATGACATTTCAAGGCTAACATCATGGTTTAAACATCCAAGTTGTTATATAACTCTCTTTTTTTGGACTCTAAATCTGTAAGGAGTCAAGTAAATACGGATATGCAAGCACAATAATGGATAACTCTTTGCAAAATTTAAAGTTTTGAATAAAATTTAACTAAAGGGACTAGATGTAACACATCATTTTCAAAATTAGGTGAGATATGTGTGTCATTCAATTGAGAAGGATAAGAGAGCAAGCATTGAATCAGTAATCACTTTTTACTTTACCATAAGTATTTGGGGATAAAATAATTGAATATTGCATGTTATGAATATCTTTGTTCATGCATGCTTTGATGTGTATTAATTTAGTCCCGACTGAATAGAAGAAAAAATGAGACATATTTACAAAAATATATTTTTCTAAATTTAGGTCAAAGTAGGGAACTTGCATCCAAACATTTTAATAAAGAAAACATTTATGCTTGATTCATACTAAAGAGTAGAGGAATTAGATTTAAGGACTCAAGACTCAATTTTTCGTTTATATTGATTTATAAAGAACATGCATAACAAAGTAAAAATAAGCTTAATATGTTAATAAGCTAAAAAATGCATTTCAGTAAATCGTGAGCTTAAGAACTTGCAAATACTTGTCTACGTAAGATGAAAAGCTAACAATCAAAAAGAAAAGAAAAAATATTGTAGAAAAAAACAAAAAAAATCAGCTCATACATGAGGAAGCGCCTCGAGGCGTTTTTCCTTTGAAAAATACCCCGAGGCATATGCCTCAGCGCCTCAAGGCGCGTTTTTAAAAACAATGCCCTCACCAACCACAACAGCATATAAGAGCGTTGAATTCCGCGGCCTAGAGAGGAAAACGCTCCTCATAGCAGGTCAACGAGGAGGAACTTCTTGGCCGGTCTTCTCACCCCTAAGACAAGAAGCAAGGTGGTGCCCCCAGCTCCACAACCAAAGCAACGAGTCGACGATGGCCATAGCTTCCATACCCATAACAACATTGATCGCATTTGCGGTGAGAGACAGCCATCCTACCCTCCCTTTTCTCCCCTTCTCCTTTATCAGTAACCCTCTTCTTCCTACCCTCTCCATGAATGGTAGCCCCCGCCCACACCTTCTCTCCTTCTTATACAGCCCACCGCAACTGCTCTCTCTTTCGCCGAGAGCTCTACATCCAAGATTCCAAAGTTGAAAGACTTAAGTTTTTAGATTTTCCTACATATGGAGACTGAACTAATCTGTAGAGACCTCTTTGCTCACGGCCACATATAATCCCTCATCATGTGAATTTATCCTAAAACATAAGAGAAGGTGGGTCAAATGTGGCATAATAGTTGAATTCCTTAGTAAGCTAGATAAAAATGTACTAAGCCTTCTCCCACTATAAGTAGGGTCGGCTACATTAATTCTTGCTCGAATCCATGTTGAAAGATTCGACTATTTTTTTACGCTGGCCGTCCCTTAGTAAGCTAGATAATGAATAATAAATTTATAGAAAAAGTCGGAGCATCTAAGACATTTGCAGATGTCTAGAGGGCATTAGATGGATCTCCTCTTGTCTTGTGATAAGAGAATGCTCCCTATGTGCAATGATGACAGAGTTACCACAAGGATTACTAGTTGTATGAGGTGAATTATTTTTGTCTCCACGGAGATGATGAGAAAACTCAGCCATGGCCGGTCCCAAGCCCGGGTAAATGAGGAGGGTTGCGCGTTAGGTAGCCGACAGCCAGCGCAGGAGAGAGAAATTCTTAAATAATGTTCTTAAAGTTCTTCTAAGTACACGATTTATGAATTTGTCTCGAAACCGTTCGGATAAATTCCTAAATAGTGTTCTTTTAGGAACACTTTTTAGGAATTTATCTCGAATTCGTTCGGATCTTTTAAACATGGATTTAAGCAAACATACAGATTTCGTTGGGGTGTTCCCTACTTGCGACATGTCGCATCGCCCGAATGCAATGAAAAATTGGCAAGGGCCGCTACATCGCAGCTTGGATGTAGTTCAAAATGTGCAAGGGTTCTCGCATGAGGAACGCATGCGGGTAAATAAGCTAGTTCCGCTGCATCACCGCCCGGATGCAGTCCAGAATTTACAAGGGTTCCCGCATAATGGACGTATGCGAGTAAAGAAGTTAGTCCAAAAGAGATTGCAAAGGAAGTTACGGATTGGTAGTTTGAATATCGGTACTTTAACTGGAAAATTGATGGAGATAGTGGATACGATGGAAAGAAGGAAGATTCATATATTATGTCTTCAAGAGACTAAATGGGTTGGAGAGAAAGCAAGGGAGATCGAGAAGAAAGGCTTTAAACTTTGGTATTCAGGTAAATATAAGGGCAGAAAGCAAGGTTGCAGAAGTCGGCAGTCGGTACTCGGTCGGCAGGGACACTGACTAAGGATTAATCGGCAGTCGGGAGAGTAATCGGATTTAGTCGGGCATTAGTCGGTTTTGAATTTTTTTAATTATTTTTAATATTCTCGGATGCGTTGGTTGAAGGAGGGTGACGCCAATACCACGTTCTTTCACAGGGTAGCTTCGGGTCGTCGGCGATCCAATTCTATCTCTTCTCTGATTATCAATGGCTCCCAGGTGCAGGGGGAGCGGGAGTTGGGTATGGCTGTGATGGCATACTTTAAGGAGTGGTATGGGTGCAGGGCTCGGCGTCAGTGGCGGTGGTCGGGAAGGGGCGCCTCTGTGCTCCCTCAGGCGGATGCTAATCATCTTACACGTCATATTACGTTGGAGGAATTGAAAGAGGCGGTTTGGGCTCTTAATCCCGACGCGGCCCCGGGTCCGGATGGCTTCCCCGTGTTTTTCTATCGGGAATTTTGGGATGTCATTTCTCAGGATGTTTTTGAAGTCGCTCGCGACTTCTGCTCTGGCAACAACGGTTTTAATAAACTAAACAGGTCTATTATTGCCCTCATTCCTAAGTCCTCTTCTGCCAACCGCATTGAGGATTTCCGCCCGATCTCCATCTCAAATGCCATATACCTTATCATTGCCAAGGTCCTGGCTCGTCGGCTGGCTCCGCTTCTTGATTCGCTCATCTCGCCTACTCAGGCGGCTTTTATCAAGGGAAGGCAAATCAGTGATTGCTATGCGCTGGCATCCGAAATTATTCATGCTTGGCACAGGAATAACGTTAGGGGGATTCTCTGGAAAATCGATTTTGCTAAAGCCTACGACTCTCTGGATTGGCGGTTTTTATGGTCAGTTCTTAAGAGGCGGGGATTCCCCTCGTTATGGATTTCGTGGGTGCGTCGATGCGTTTCGACGGCCTCTCTTTCGGTTATCCTCAACGGCCGTTTGGCGGGGGGCTTCTTCCAGCCCCGCCGGGGGATTCGCCAAGGCTGCCCCCTTGCTCCTTTACTTTTCGTCCTGGCCGCTGATGTGTTATCCACCATGATTCATAACGTGGTCGCGGCTGGTCTGTCCTGTGGCTGTTCCCTTGGGCCCTACAGTATTCCGATTATTCAGTTTGCGGATGACACGATTTGCTTCATCGAGGGCGAGGCGTCCAACATTGCGGGGATGGCTACCACATTGGAGCTCTTTAGTGAGGCGTCGGGGCTTCTCATCAACTATAACAAATCCTCTATGGTTCCCTTTTCCACTCCCCCTGAGGAGGTCGAAGTCTGTTCGCGGATCTTGCGCTGCCCTGTTGGTGCTCTTCCTCTGGATTATCTTGGTCTCCCGTTGTCTATTGGTCGTGCTCGCTTACGTGATTGGCAGTCGCTGGTGGATCGTTTGGAGGCACGCTTGGCTGGCTGGCGTGCCGCTATCCTCTCTCGGGGTGGTCGGTTGGTTCTTCTCAAATCGGTACTTTCTTCTATTCCAATCTATTTCCTCTCTGTGAAAGGTATGCCTAAGGGGGTTCGTCGGCGGCTGGACTCATGTTTGAGAAGCTTTCTTTGGGGGAAGAAGGGGGATGCGCGCAGCGGCGTTCCTTTGGTCGCTTGGGATGAGGTTGCTCGGCCAAAGAAGGAGGGGGGGCTGGCGGTTAGAAGGTTGGATGTTGTGAACGAGGCTCTTCTCCTCAAATGGGTGATTCGTCTTTGGGGTCCGGAGGACAATCTGATGCTTAATATCTTGAGGTTGGCTGTGGGGGTCGACCGGCATTTGGGTCCGGATGCTCGCCTATTGGGTTCTTCCTCTCACTTTTCTCGTGATATTGGCAATACTTTGAATTGAAACCGTGCTCTCTTTGTCACTAAGTTGGGGGATGGCTCGCTCACTCGCTTCTGGGGCGACGATTGGACTGGCAGGGGGCCCCTTAAAGATGTTTTTCCTCGCCTTTTCGCGCTGGTGGAGGATAAGGACGCGAGGGTTGCTTCCTATTGGGATGGGGCTGCTTGGGGCCCCAGAATTGTGGCCAACCTCTCCGACCAGCGTCATCTTGAGTTCATGGCTTTAATGGAGGTTCTTGCGGACGCGCCTTCGCCATCGGTGGGTCGCGATCACCTATCTTGGAAGGACGGCTCTTTTTCCACTCGCGCGGCTTACCGGGCTCTTCTTCCGCCCTTGGTTGTGGCTGATGATTCCTTGCTTCGGGATTGTCAATTCTTTTGGGGCCTCAGGGTTCCCGAACGAATTGGCATCTTCTTATGGCTCTTCCGTCGTGGGCGTCTCTTAACTCGCAGCCGGTGTGCCGTTCTCTTCCCTTCGATTTCGCCTACTTGTGGTCTGTGCGATCTGGAGGCCGAGACTATGGACCACCTTTTCTTCCATTGTGGCAAAACGCGCGACATTTGGGCGGACTTGGTTCGCTTGACGTCTCCGACTCCTCCTCCTTCTGTGGTAGCTTGGTTCGTTCTCGGGCAAGGGCTAGGAACGACATTCTCACTTCTATTGCTCGCCTATGGTGCATCTGGATTGGTAGAAATGAAGCCCTGTTTGCTGGCCAGAGATTTTACTCGGAAAACGTCCTCATCTCTGCTTCCCGTCTAATCCATGATTGGTCTGTTGCTTAGGGGGTCCTTGCGGTATCAGGTTGTGATACCTTCGGTTTTTTTCTTTCATTGAGTTTTTTTCTTTATTTTCTCTCCGCCTATTCGCTGTAAGTCTTTCTCTAACTTTTTTTCAATAAATTTGGGGCGAGCACCAACGAGTGCGTCCCCCGCTTTTGAGCTTCAAAAAATATATATATATACTATCATTTATCTTCATAATTTGAGCAAATTTAATATTTTCAAGAGCTTAAGAAATTACAGCAAGAGAAGGAAAAATGAAGGAAGTTAAGATCAAACATTCAAAATATTTGGTACATAACACTAGCAAATGTTCAAAAGCACATACAACATGTCTAAAAAAATACTACAAGTAGGAAGGAAGACAAGTCAATCGAATCAATCCTCAATGTCATTATCCAAGTCCATCTCTTCTTCCTCTTCTTCGTCGTCGTCATCATCATCTACTTCTTCTTCTACTTCTTCTATATCATCAAGATGTAACTCCTCGTTCTCATTCATCGGCGTAGCATTGGAGCTCGAAGATGAAGCTCCCTTGCTACGGTCAACTCGATGGCTCCTTCTCGGTTCCAAATTCTCTTCAGCACCACTAGCATGTGGTACAGGACTCCATGTCAATCCGGAATCTGGAAAAACCTCCTCATCATGAGCATCGACACCTCCAGTCCATTCAGCCATGTATGCACGATAACGAGATGAGAGAGGATCTTTTTCTTTTTCAACTCGACGTTCCCGCAGGTTTGAATTGAAACGAACATACACAAGATCATTCAGCTTCTTCGTCTCCAATCTGTTCCTCTTCTTGGTATGGATCTAAACATCAAAATTCAAATTTTAAATTTATATCAATTACTACGTTATACTTTACTATTAGTAACCAAATTTGGTCGGTGGAATGGAGTCATTACCGAGTCAAAGGTACTCCAGTTACGCTCACATCCGGAGGATGAAGACGTCAAGCTCAAGATCTTGATGGCCATGGCTTTCAAATGAGGCGTGTCATCTCCATGATTAAGCCACCAGTTAGCTATTTAAATAGAGAATTCATCAATATAAATATAATATAATATTGCCAAAGAGAGAATTGTCCAGCATGAAATACCTGGGTCATAATTGTTGTCATTTTTCATCCTCTGTCTCACAGCTAAAGGCTTGCCAAAATCACCGCGACCAAGTATGTATGCTGGAAGCTCGTCCCTGGTAATTGCATCTTGTACATCCAAATCTGGATAAAATCTTTCCATGCACTCCTTAAACCCTCTCCTCACCACAACATCCGGATCACCACGAGACTCGGTGTAGAAGAAAAATGGGTTCAAGTAATAAGCCGCTAGATGCAATGGAGTATCGAGCCTCCCTTTGGTCTTGGAGGTAACAGCATCCACAAAAAAATTGTAAGATGACTCCACGCCATTGAATGATGCAACTATCTCTCGTTTGGCCTCTTCAAGCCCTCCGTATACAAAACCCATAGATGGACGTCGATCTGCGTCAACAACACGCAATAAACGAACCAATGGAGTGAAAACTCGGACGGCGTGTGCAATGTGATTCCAAAATGTAAGGCTGAATACAATAGAACTCGTTGCTTCTCCCCTCTTGGCCTTGTACCATTTGCAATTTCTCCACTCTTCTGGGGAAAACATCAATCTAAGCTTGTCTTTCTTCTCATTCAGGCTCTCAAGAGTAAGAAAAGTGGTTGCAAATCTTGTTTGACCAGGCCTTGCAATGTCTCTCTTGTTGGTGAACTTACGCATCAAGCTTAGAGTTTTGGTGTGAGGGTATATAAACACCGTAAGCTTCTTTACCTTTGTGATTGCACTCCTCACCTTCGTCTCTTTGCTTATCTCCTCCAAAGCAAGATCAAGGGAGTGCGCGGCGCATGGAGTCCACCAAATCCGTGGATATTTGGTGAGCAGCAATCTTCCCGCTGCTACATTGGCAGATGCATTATCCGCCACAATCTGAACCACATTATCTATGCCCACTTCATTAAGACACTCATCCACCAGCTTGAAGATGTAATTCGCAGTGTGTGCCTCTTTTGAGGCATCAATGGACTTCAAAAATGAAGTCCCCAAGGTGCAATTAACACAAAAATTGATGATGCTTCTTCCACGCATGTCCGTCTATGCATCAGTCATCAAAGAGCATCATGTCGACTTCCACGTATCACGACGACATTGCAAGTCATCGTGCATTTTCTTCACAGCATCCTTCAGAAGTGGACCACTAAGCTCATACCTCGTCGAAGTCTTTAGTCCTGGCCCATACTTCCCAATCGCCTCCACCATCTGCATGAATGGCTTCGTCGTCAGTGCATTAAAAGGAATCGCCGATGTATATGCCCAGTTGGCTATATACGGGGTGACCCTATCACGATGCTCTTTGGATAATGCATCTTTTATGGTCATCTGACGTGATGGTCCTTCCAATGCGACATTCTGCTCCAACGAGTCGGATAGTCGTGATCTCTTCACCGAACCTGCATCTCCAGTGATATCAACATCCTCTCTCAGCTCCTGAACATCAGCGGCTTTCTGGCTCTTCTTCCTTGCAACGTCATCAAGATATGCGATCATCTTCTTCTTCGTATCTTCATCCACCTTGGGACATGCAGCCACGTTGTCTCTACGGTGTGCTAGATGTTGCTTGAACCGATACAGACCTCCCTTGATTACCTTCTTGCACAATCTGCAAGTAACTGTATTCGGATCTGTACGGTTCGAAAGATAGCCATATTGCCATGCAGGATCAGTTGATCCCGGTGGCACGTAAAAAGACGAGTCGCTAGCAGAAGCGACGTTCGCGGGAGGTGTATCCATCTACATAGTCACAAACTCACAAATTACTAATTATCAAACACAAAGCTAACCAAACTTAGAAGAGAAAATATATCCTAACAATAAAATCTAAGATCATCTTAAGCAAATCTAAGCAATAACATGTTATTAACATCTAAGATCAACCTAAGAAAAAACAAAAAATTTTGAAGAAAACCTTGACATAAAAGAATATAGGTACAACAATAACATTGATCTTATTTGCTAGCAATAACATTGACATAAAAACATCTAAGTACAACATCAACCTAAGAAAATCTAAGCAATAACATATTAACATCTAAGATCAACCTAAGCAAAAACAAAAAAAATTGAAGAAAACCTTGACATAAAAACATCTAAGTACAACAATAACATTGATCTTATTTGCTAACAATAACATTGACATAAAAACATCTAAGTACCACATCAACCTAAGAAAATCTAAGCAATAACATACATAACCTAACATTGTTGTTTGCTAACAATAACATATTAACATATCAACTTAAAAACAAGAGGAAATAAAAGCCAAAAAAAACCTAACCTTTACCTGCTGGAGCCGAGAACGAGGGGGCAGCACTGGAGGCGGCGAGGCGGAGAGGCAGGGAGCGGCGAGGCACTGGGGGCGGCACCGGCGAGGGAGGCGCACCGGCGAGGCGGCGAGGCTGGGAAGGCTCGGGTATCACGCACAGGAGCCGCGGGGGGTGGGGGTCGAAATGTTAGACTTGCGTGAAGGGTTACTGTCTAACAGTAACCCTATTATTTCCAAAACCCGGACCCAGCTCGGAAACCCTGTGTAGAAATCGCCCGCCTACACGGCCGATTAATCCGCCTAAGCGCCCGACTAAGCGGGTAGGCCCGACTAGAGCCCGATTATCTCTATTCGAATCGGGCACCCCACCGAGTCGCATAGTCGGGCCGACTAGTCGGCCGACTTTTGCAACAGTGGCAGAAACGGTGTTGGAGTGGTTGTTCATAAAGATTTGAAGGATTGTGTGGTTGAGGTGCAAAGATTTGGGGATAGGATTATCTTGCTAAAGTTGGTGCTTGAAGAAGAAATTCTGAATATCATCTCAGTTTATGCACCGCAAATTGGTTTAGATGAAAGGACTAAACAAGCTTTTCGAGAGGATCTGGATAAGATTTTACAAGGAATCCCACAAAGAGAGATGGTTTGCATAGGTGAAGATCTTAATGGACATGTGGGAAAAGATGTTTCAGGGTATGCAAGTGTGCATGGAGGACATGGTTTTGGGGATAGAAACGAAGAGGGAAAAGTCATTCTGGATTTTGTAACTGCATATGATCTTTTCATAGCAAACACTCTTTTCAAGAAGAGGGAGGAGCATTTATTTACTTACAAGAGTGGCTCAACTAGAACGCAAATAGATTACTTTGCGTTGAGGAGAAGAGATCGGCTGTGTTGCAAAGATTGCAAAGTAATCCCTGGAGAGAGTTTGACAACCCAACATCGCTTGTTAGTCTTGGATTTGCAAATAAAAGGGTTGGTAAAGAAAAGGAGGGTTCCTAAGATCACTAGAACTAGGTGGTGGAATATTTCACTGAAGCAATCAAGCTTCAGGGAGAAGGTTTTAGAAGACTTATCTTGGGATTGTAGCGGTAGTGCAAACGAGATGTGGGAGGCAGTAGCATCTTGTATTCGAAAGGTAGCCAAAGAGATGCTAGGCAAGTCAAAAGGAGGAGCTTCGGGTCAAAAGGAGGCTTGGTGGTGGAGTGAAGGGTGCAAGAGAAGCTAAAAATTAAAAGAGCCTGCTTTAAAGCTATGTCTAAGGATAGAACAGAGGAAACTGTCACAGACTATAAAATAGCGAAGAAGGAAGCAAAGAAGGAAGTAAGCGAAGCTAAGTCAAAAGCTTATGAAGTTTTGTATAAAAATCTCGACTCTAAGGAGGGCCAGAAGGATATATTCAGGTTGGCCAAAGCAAGAGAAAGAAAGACCAAAGACCTCTCTCAAGTGAGATGCATTAAGGACGAGGAAGGTCACGTGCTTGTTACTCAGAAGGATATAGAGACTATATGGGAGCAGTACTTCCATAAACTTTTCATTGGGGAAGGAAATAGAGAGATCTCTTTGGGTGATCTAGCTAGTAGTGAAAGTTACTTGAATCATGCATGCTATAGACGAATACAAAGAAAGGAAGTAGAGGAGGCATTGAAGGTTATGAGACCTGGGAAAGGTGTAGGACCGGATGACATCCCTGTAGAAGTATGGAAAGTTTTAGGTGAGCGTGGTTTGACTTGACTTACGAATCTATTCAATGTTATTTGGCGAAGCAAGAAAATGCCTGAAGATTGGAGGAGGAGTATCGTGGTGCCTCTTTATAAGAACAAAGGAGACATTCAAAATTGTTCAAATTACAGAGGTATCAAGGTGATGAGTCACACTATGAAAATTTGGGAACGTGTGATCGAAAGAAGGTTGAGGCAAGTTTCCCAAGTAAAAGAAAACCAATTCGGATTCATGCCAGGTCGCTCAACTATTGAAGCCATTCATTTGCTGAGTAGAACAACGGAGATTTATAGAGCTAAAAAGAAGAATCTCCATATGATCTTTATTGATTTGGAGAAGGCTTAAGATTCCGTCCCACGAGAGATACTGTGGAGAGTTTTGGAGAAGAGACAAGTACCTGTCCTATACATTAATCTCATAAAGGATATGTATGATAGGGCTTTATCTTGTGTAAGGACCCCGACGGGGAAGACTGACTATTTTGATATCAAGATTGGTTTACATCAAGGTCCAGCTTTGAGTCCATTTCTTTTTACTTTGATTATGGACGAGTTGACAAGTCACATTCAGGATGAGTTGCATTGGTGTATGTTATTTGCTGATGATATTGTGTTGATTGACGAGACTAGAGATGGAGTAAATGAGAAGCTTGAGGTTTGGAGACATGCATTGGAGACTAAAGGTTTTCGTATAAGTAGGGCTAAGATGGAATATATGGGATGCACCTTTGATGGAAGCAATGGTGAAGGAATCGAGGTGAAGATTGGTGACGATAACATTCAGAAGAGAGATTCTTTTAGATATCTGGGATCAATTTTGCAACATGATGGGGAAATTGATGGAGATGTTACTAATAGAATAAATGCAGGCTGGCTAAAGTGGAGAGGAGCCTCAGTTGTTCTCTGTGATAAGAAAATTCCTTTAAAAATTAAAGGAAAGCTTTACAAAGCAGCCGTGAGACCTGCTATGCTTTATGGATCTGAATGTTGGCCTGTGAACCATAGACATGTGCAGAGAATGGCTGTAGCAGAAATGAAAATGCTAAGATGGATGTGTGGACATACACGTAAAGATCGGATTCGAAATGATGCAATCAGAAAGAAAGTTGGTGTAGCTCCGATCGAGGATAAGATGCGAGAAAACCGCTTAAGATGGTTTGGTCATTTGCAAAGAAGGTCAGCTGATGCACCGGTTAGGAGATGCGAGTGTTGGGATGTTGAGCCGGCTAAGAGAGGGCGAGGACGACCCAAGAAGTGTTGGAAAGAGACTATACGAAGGGATCTTAGTTTTTTTGATATAAGCCCGAGATTGACCCAAGATAGATCTGAGTGGAGGCGAAGAATCCATGTAGCCGACCCTACTTAATTGTGGGAAAAGGCTTTGTTGTTGTTGTTGTTACGGAGATGATGAGAAGTTCCGGAATCGATCACCCATTCTGTAAAGTCATTGTTGTGACAAGTGATAAGAACATGACCAATACCTAAGGCACAAGCAATGGTTGTTATGCAAGACGATGCAGGAGGAAGACTGGACTGTGCAGGTGAAGGTTATGTGATTTCCCTTAGATGAGAGACAAGATCTCCATACTTCTAGTCAGATGTTGTTGTAGCTAACTCTACATGCTCAGCCACATGGGCAGAGGAACGACGACCATGCTTTTGATAACAAGTGTCCTCATAATGTTTGACGTCTTGCACGCAGCGGAAGGCACCGAACTCGATTGGATCGGACCTAAACCACTTCTAATGCCAGAAACTCAGTAATAGCCACATGCATACATCATGACTAACATTCGAATGTAAAGCAGGAAAGGTATATAATATAAACGCCGCAACAACATTTTATTATTTAGGATTTCCAATAATTTACAATTTAACAATTATAAACAGTTACCACAAAGTATAATTTACATGATTGAAACTTAAAGTGAGGAAGCTACAAAAATATCTACAACAAGTAGTACAACTCTACTAGTGAACGCATCCTGAAGTCGGGTACAATTTGCAGAAGCTCGAAGACATGTATTGCTCAACATGTAAACATGAATGGATTCCAAAGAGTATAGAAGAGTGGAAAGCTTGGTACAACTAAAACAAGCTAACACTACACTATAAGGGTAAAAGAAGTACAAAAGAGAAAGGTGTTCGTGTTTCATTATTCAAATTTCCATCTAGTTATTGTTTACTAACCCAAAACACATAAAATAGTTGATAATTCTGTGTTACATAATATTCACAACTTGTACTCTACAAGTGTTTGTGTCATTATTGATCATACAATAAACTCATCATTTATATGTATATCCATGTTATTCGTTGAAGCTTTATCATTACAAATAGACATAAGTATACTATTCAAGGCATTTGCTATCATTAAATTGTTGAGTTCAAATCATAATAACATAACGTCTACAATCATATACTATGCACTAGAGCAACTAACTCAAGCAACAATCTCAAACTTCAACTTCAACCCATTTCCCCAGCTTACTCGCCACAAGGAGGATACCCAGGAATGAGTACATTGCAACCAAACAAGACCACACCATGTATACCCTTGCGACAAAGTACGCGTCTTTCAATGAATGTCATACCTAGGATGCAGAATCGGCCAACAGTACCGGTAATACCACATTCCAAGCTTGTAAAAATCAGTCGACTAGGCCCACTAGTCAGCCTAATTAGTCGAGATAAGGTGGTGATCAACTCGACTAGGCATGGTTGAGTCAAGGTGATTGGTCGACTCGACTAGTATGCCTAGTCAGCTAATAATCGATCGACATGACTAATCGTATCGACTAGTCGACCTAGTCGGTCAATTCTTTAATCATGTTTTTTTATTCCTCTATTCTGAATTTGCAACATTGCTAGTAACTTAGTATTCATTGTTAGTAGTTAATAACTTAGTACATTATGTTGTCTCTTATTTTTTATGTTATTCCTTTGCATCTCATGTTCATGATGTGTATTTAGTTCATGTTATCATGTTGTATATTTAATTTATATAGTAAATGGAACCGCATATCAAAATCAAAAAAATACTTTGGGATGGGAATTGCCCCCTGCAACCCCCACAAGCGGTGTACACATGTTCCCCCCTTATCCACCCCCCATGCTCGTTGAACTGGCAACGAGACCCCAGTATCGATAGGGTATTATGTCACAAGGGGACATCAAACTGTTCTTCAGCTGGGTTCAACAAAATAGATGGCTAGGATTCAAGGCATGTATATAGTTTATGCGATACAATTTGTATTATTGTTAACTAATGCTATTGATTACTATAAACATCTACATAAGGGTGATTCATTTTTAAATGCTATTCATTCACTGTTAATGCTACTTGTGAGTATATTTATGCTATTAATTTTATGAATGTTAGTATTCACATGGGACGCACTCTCCTATTACTGGTCAGGGAGGTGCGGTTGACCCCTGAAATGCGGCTTCGGAATGTTCTTTACGCTCCTGAATTTTCTATGAATTTATTATCTATTAGCCAAATTACCAAGGATTTGCATTGTTGTGCAATATTTGACCCCTCTGCTCTTGTATTTCAAGACATTCTAATGGGAAGGCCTATACAGACTGGTGCAATCTCCATATGCTGTTGTCTCTTCTCTCCGCACTGGATTTGTCTTTCCGTATACGCGGCATCTACGTTTTGGTCATATTCCTCTGCAAAAGCAGTGTCATGTGTTCCCTCAGAGCTCTCCTCGCTCTACTTTCCAGTGCGAGGCCTGCCAGCTTGGGAAGCAACATAGATCTACATTCCAGAGTCGTCAGAGTCAAAGTTGTCATGGTCTGTTTGAGTTGATTCATTTGGATATTTGGGGCCCCAGTCGTGTTCCTGATCTACAGGGAAATCGTTTTTATCTTGTTGCAGTTGATGAGTTTTCTAGATTATCATGGGTCTTTATGCTTAAGAACAAGTCTGATGCTAGTCCTATCATTCAGGCAATTATTAATGAAATAAGGAATGTTTTTTCTGCAAATGTCAAGTATATACGTTCGAATAATGTGCTCGAATTATGTAGTACCTAACTTTCTCAATTTCTTAGGTCTTATGGTATTGTGCATTAGACATCTTGTGCTTATACATCCCAACAGAATGGGGTGGCTGAGAGGAAACCTCACCATCTCTTGGATGTCACCAGGACTCTTTTGATTCAGAGTTCTGTTCCCCACTCATACTGGGGGGATGTTGTTCTTACGCGTGTTATCTGGTAAATCGTATGCCTTCATCGATTCTGGGAGAAAAGATTCCATTCTCGATTGCGTTTCCCGAGAAGGATCTTTTTTCTCTCACGCCTCGTGTTTTTGGTTGCGTTGCTTTTGTTCATCAGATGTCTCCAAGTCTTGACAAGCTCTCACCTAGAGCAGTCAAATGTGTGTTTGTTGGATATTTCAAGACCCAAAAAGGGTATCGTTGCTTTGACCCTACTCGGCGAAGGTATTATGTTAGTGTTGATGTTACCTTCTTTGAATCCATCATGTATTTCTCTCCTATAGGTGACAAGCTCATCCCTTCAGAGAGTGGAAAGGAGGTTTATACGCCACCACAACCACCAACACCTCCTACCTCTCCCACAACGACAACACCACCACCGCATCCTCCACATCCACCACCACCACCCACGACTCCAGCCACGTCTACCTACTTCCCTCAGGTTTACCAGCGCCGTCCTCGTGCTCATGTGCCTCCGCCAACATCCAGCACGTCCAAGGTATGTCCTGAACATTTGAGTTCTCCTTATGGCACTAGTGATCTGAGTATGCAGGATGCTCTGGGAGATTCTATTTCTGAGGTTACGGTGGACCTAGATGCAAGGTTCGAAATCTCGATTTCGATCTCGTTTCGGTGAACTGGAATACCGAAATTTCGCTGAAATTTCGGGAAATTTCGACAATTTCGGTGGAAAAGTCTGAAAAGGCTCAAAAATCCAATTTTTTCCCAATTTTATTGTAAATTTCGATATTCCAAGTTATTAGAACAATAAATAACATAGAAATAGACAATTGATTCACACATATTGGTCATTTATACCCCTTATATAGACATATCGGTCATATCGGCCATATCGGTCATAGTGTAACATTGTTAGATATTGCAAATGGACTTAATATAAGTACTTCAAACAATGAAACAATAGATGTACACCTATAGGCTTACAGCATATATATCAATCATCTTATCATCTATGACTATGATGGTATGTCACAGTCACACACCATATCGAACATATCGTTGTTACTTGTTAATAGTTAATACATAATAAGAGAGTAATAGTCTTACAAGTTACAACAAGTGAAAATTATTAAGAACATGCACATTAATGATCACAGCAATAAAAGATTAAAATATATTACCAGGTGATATGTTTAATTCAGAACCAAGAGTTCTGCGGTGGATCTGAATGCCCCTCCCTTCCTTGTTGTCTCTCATAACGCATCGCAGATTCAATGAACTCGCAGTAGTTCTCCCATGTCATGTACGAGTACATTGCCTTGTAATCCATCACATACTGCCTGTATTGGTAGTCATCGATGCCTATGAGTATCCCGAGACGAGGATAAGCAGCACTAGATCCGGTATCACGAGTGGCACGACGAGGCTGCGAACTACTGGCCTGAGATCCTTAGGACGACGACGGAGTAGGAGAAGATCTCTGCGGAGGAGGAGGAGGAGGAGGAACTGGCGTGTACTCAAGGAAGAAACCGTAACTGTCACCCCCAAAGAAGCTGCCCTGGCTCTGCTCAGGTTGGCTACCTTGGTAGTTGTCTCCGTTGTAGCTATTGTATCCCCCATACCTACTGTAACCATATGAATACGATGGAGGTGCATACTGAGGAGGAGGAGGAGATCCTGGAGGAGGAGCATGAAAGTATTCCGAGAAGACGCCAAATGATCTCTCATCGTGCGACGATCCATATCCGCCTAAAGGACTTGGTGTACCTCTGCGATATGGGCTGTCAATGTCCATGCAGCTCAAAGAACCTGCAGATGATATCAAATCATCCATGTAGTTGTCGGTTGGACGATGGCCTCGACCGTACTCGTAATCCCTAGGTCCTGGACTCGGACTTGGAACAAACTGTTCGTGTGTGTTTCTCTGTCGCTCCATATATTCACGTCCTGTATGTAGCCCTCCCTCAAATCTGGTATCTTGTGGTCCACGACCACCCCCTCCTGACCCACCTGAGTTTGTTTCCCTACCATCACGAGGTCCACCACGACTAACATCATCATCATCATTATCTCCACTGTCATCCTTGGACTTCGATTTGGATTTGGAGCTACTGGAGAGAATTTCATCAACAGACGCATCAATCTCGCCCTCCAACCCTCCAACAGGGTCTGTAATCCGCCCAGATCTTGCCAAATAGTCACCTACGTCTGCTCCCATTTGCTGGCTTATATTCTCATTTGGTCTTCCACCTGGTTGATCGAGAACGGGGACACCATTGGAATCCATCCACATCTGGAGAACGTCTTCATCAGCATCGTCATCGTGCATCTTGAAAATGTATGTAAAATCAATAGGGTCCGTGTAGTCCTCTTTGTCTTGTCCCTTCCTTGCATGTTTCAACTTCAGCCTCAAGTTGTAATGCACGTAGACAAAGTCATTGAGCTTCTTTTCTCCTAACCTGTTTCGTCTCTTGGAATGGATCAAATTGAACGTGCTCCAGTTCCTCTCACAACCACCAGCAGATGCGGTTTGAGACAACACTTTCACTGCCACACTTCGAAGGTTGGGAGTTTCCGTCCCGTATAATAACCACCATTCGAACGCAAAAAAAGAAAACGAGAGAAATCAATAGTAGGAATAAATTAATACACAAGCAATGGTTTTATATGTCTTCGTCCTTACCAGGAAGAGTATTGCCCCGTCCATTTACCGCAGTAATCCGACCGAAGGAACCCAACGCATCCCGAAAATACTTAACCTGCACACGTAGGTTTAAGTCGTAATCCATCTTAACGAATTTTTTTGTGACTCCTAATTTAGTTAGAAATTGAGGATTACCTCGTTCATGCACAAGATCTGTAACTTCTCATCCTTGACGAGCTTCTCCACCACAATTTGTACGGATGATAGAAGGTCAGCATTTGTACCAAGTCCATTCTTGTACTGGTACTTAGGATTGAAGTAATAAGCTGGACACAAAGTCACGAACAAACTCAATACCCATATTCTAAAGATCTATAAAAATTTTAAAAATGAAAAACAAATTAGATTTTTACATAATGCATACCGGCTTGTGAAGAGGATGTGAGAGCATCTTGGACCACCGCTCATCTATGATGTCCAACCATGCTTTGAATCCCTTTCCAACCGCTTCTCTGACCTTCTCTCTCATGCAGCACATTGCCTCGTAGATGACTCCCATGGTGGGCTTCTTATCGCCATCCACGATCCGCAATGCAGAAACAACTGGATCCATGATCCTTGTGACCCAAGTCACATCATCCCAAAAGGAGATATCATTGATCAATATCTCCACCTTCCGTCCTCCTTCAGTTCGAGCTTCAGGTATCTCGAACCACTCACCTTGGCAACGCATGGTTTTCAAACCTGTCTTATGTTGTTTGAGGCCTTGCAACGCTATAAAATTGGTTGCAAAGCGTGTGATGCCAGGCCTCACCAACTCCCCATTGCACATCCGCCTCATCAGTGCCAGCACTTTGCCGTGGTTGTAAATGAATGTGGTGATCATTCGTGCTTTCTCCACTACCCTTGAGACGAGCTTCCTCTTGCTGAAATCCTTGATGATCAAATCAATGCAATGCGCAGCACACGGTGTCCAAAAAATTCCGTAGCTGCTCGACTTCATTATTGTTTCACCCGCCTTCTTGAAGTTGTTGCCGTTATTCGTCACAATCTGCACAATGTGATCTTTCCCAACCTCTTTTATAACGTCATTCATCAACTTTTGCAGGTACTTGTGGTCCTTCACATGCTCGGATGCATCAACAGATTTCAAAAAGATTGTCTTCCCATCGCAGTACACAAGGAAGTTGATGATCTGCTTCCTCGTGTAGCTCGTCCACCCATCGCACATCAATGTCACCACGTACTCTGGCCATCTCCTCCTCAACTCGACGATGTACTCATTCATCTCCTCCTCCATCCCATATATTTGTTCATGATCTCGTACGATGTAGGAGCCTTCACTCCCGTTCCCGCTGCAGCGATCTCATCAATGGCATACTGCAGAAATGGCCCGCCTGCAATGTTGGAAGGAATGCTCTCCTCAAAGAAGAGCTTGTTGATGGTCTTTCCCACCCTTTCTCATGCATTGGTGAACATTCCCTTCACCGTATTCTGCCTCGGATCCTTGCTTGCCTTATATTTCATGGATCCGCTCCTCGTCAAGAAGGGCTCAATTCCCTTCCCCTTGTGTTTCTTGGTGGGTGGTGGTACTGGTGCGCCTCCAGAACCACTCTCACTCCCACCTGCACCATAGAAGTTGCCCCGTGCACCACCGAGTTCTCTCCTCTCGAACTCACTCCTCAATGATTCTTTTGTAGCCCTTCTGTATGCCCTCCTCTCCGCTGCAGTCTGAATGTCGGCGGGGTACACAAAGTCATCATCGTCTGAATCAGAAAGGACGTTGAATTCTTTCTCGAACATGAACTCCTTCATTTGTTCTTCCCTTCTTACCCTCTCTGTCTCCCATTCATTCTTCCGGTCCAAGCTGGCCTTCACCTTGTCCCTCACATCTTGGGGACAACACGTGCACTTGGCAACATTCTTGTTATTGCCAACAAGATGTTGCTTCATCCTTATGGCCTCAAATTTCAGCGAAATTCGGTCGAATTTCTATCGAATATCGATATCCAATCGAAATTGAAATTCGACCGAAATGACCGAAACGACCGAAATATGGGGGTGCTAGTACAAAAAATGACCGAAATTATCGAAATTTCGGTCGAAATTCCACCGAAATTCCATCGAAATTCTGTTTTGGTCGATACCGAAATGGTGACCGAAACCGACATTTAAGGCCTTGCATCCTTGTGATCCCGCCTCCTCTCAACTTCTTTCCACAGAAATTGCATTGTGGCTTCGCCTTATTTCCATCTAGAGTGGAGGCATACCTCCAGCCAATGTCCCCACTGAAATCGCCCCTCTGATCATCAGAACTGTCAGATCCAGATCCGGAACAAGAATGTGCCATGGTGATGATCGTCGAAATCTGCGAGGAAATTCAAGAACAATCATTAAGTAGGCATACAATGCGAGCGCTTATGAATATGCAAATTATTTTATGTTTTGAATTGCAGAATTATTATATATTTAATTTTTCTAACACCTGATATTCCGATTTTCAGAAAAACAACCTTACATCTATACATTAGGGTCTTAGATCTAGCAATTAGGGGACCATTTTCAAGAAAGACTACCTAAGTGACACAAAATATGTACAAAAACCAAAAGATTTAACATATGATTTCGGATTTTCTCAATTTTTAAATTTTATTAAACAAAAAAATTTCTGAATTATGATTTTTACTTCCATAACTTAAGATCTGAATTTATAATAGCCCGACTCATTATCGTTCCACATTAAACCTCAAAAGCCCTTACTTCCTCTTCCATAGATCTAACAAAGTCTTCTCAAACTATGTTTTAGTTCATTTTAAACTTCAGATCTGAGATACCATGTTCATAGCTACCACTATTGTGCAATCAAAACACAAAAGCCCTAATTTTCATCTCCAAATTTAAAGCTATATTTCGGAAATCTCTCAAAATAAACACCATGCCAAGCTATATCAACATCCTAAGAATGAAACCCCTAAAACAATTTATGAATTTGATGAAGAATTAGCCTAATTTGGCTTACCTCGAAGGAAGAAGAGCTTGGAGGAAGTTGGAGATGCTTCTGCCTGAACTCGGTCGAAATGTGATGCTTTCGACCGAAATTTCGGTAGATATCGGCATCTCAATGAATATTTTAATGCAAGATTCCCTCGGTCGGCCGATATCTCGAGTTGAGCCGAAATCACGCCGAGATCTCGTGAGATTTCGCTCGAAATCGCGGATATCGATATATATACCAGTTTCGAAAGGCCAGACCCGTCGAAACCGATATTTCGACGAAATTTTGTCGAAATATCGTGAAATTTAATTCCATGCCTGGATGTGCCTATTGCTCTACGCAGGAAGCGGTGTGCATGTACAATGCATCCTCTTTCCTCTCATGTCTCTCTAGCGCGGTTATCTGGGGGCTTTCAACGAGTTGTTGTTGCATTATCAGCGGTACAGATACCAAGATCATATCATGAGGCGTTAGAGAGTGGCCCTTGGCATCTTGCTATGGAGGAGGAAATGGCCGCTTTACGATCTTGTGGCACTTGGAGTGTCGTCTCCGCTCCTCCAGGTGCATCTATTATCTGCAGTACGTGGGTGTTTACCATTAAACATCGTTCAGACAGTTCCGTGGATAGATACAAGGCCTGGTTGGTTGCTCGAGGATTCACCCAAACTTATGGGGTGGGTTATCAAGACACCTTTTCTCCTATTGTGCGTCACTCTACACTACGCGTTCTTGTTGTCGTTGTTGTAATAAAGGACTGACCCCTTTTCCAATTGGATGTCAAGAATGCTTTCTTATATGGCGATTTGCAAGAAGTGTATATGCAACAGCTACCTGGGTTTGCTGTTGAGGGGGAGTCTGATATGGTGTGTAAACTTCATAAGGCTATATATGGCCTTAAGCAGAGTCCGAGGGCGTAGTTTCAGAAGCTCTCAGAGTTGATTGAACTACAAAGGTTTGTTAGATATACTGCGGATCATTCTCTTTTTGTTAAGAGAACCCAAAAAGGTATTGTTGCTATTTTGGTTTATGTGGATAATATTATTGTCACAGGCAGTGATGATGAAGGAATTCAGGCAGCCAAGGATTTTCTTGGACAACAGCTTGTTACCAAGGATCTTGGTAAATTGATGTATTTTCTTAGACTTGAATTTGCAAAAAACTAGTAGGGAATGGTAATGACACAAAGGAAATATGTCACTGATCTCTTATCAGAGACGGGTATGACAGCTTGTAGACCTGCCACTACACCAATGGATCCCAACGCACGGCTACATGATAATGACTCTGCAGAGGTAGATAAGAGACAGTACAGAGAACCGGTAGGGAAGCTATTGTATGTCACAATTACCAGGCCTGATATATCATTTGTTGTCAACAGGGTTAGCCAATTTATGGAGCAACCTAAGCAGTCACACATGGATGCGGTCAACATGATCTTAAGGTATCTCAAATCTTCTCCGGGTGCAGGACTTCTATTCAGGAGAGACACGACCCTGACAGTGTCAGGTTATGCGGATGCAGACTATGTTAGGTGTCCCAGGGACAGGAAGTCGACTTCAAGCTACACTGTGTTTGTAGGCAGCTCATTAGTTTCATGGAGGAGCAAGAAACCGACAGTTGTGGACAAATCTAGTGCAGAATCAGGGTATAGGACAATGGCCCAAGAGAGCACAGAAATGATGTGGGTCAAGTCTATCCTGACTGACCTAATTATGGAGGTGCCTCTTCCAATGCATTTACAATGTGATAACCAAGTTGCACTATTTATAGCAAATAATCCAGCTTTTCATGAAAGGACAAAGCACATTGAGGTTGACTACCACTACACCCGTGATTTGATACAGAAAGGGTTTATATTCATGATCATGTTGCTTCAGGCGACCAGGTTGCTGACATGTTCACCAAAGCACTTGCAAAGGGACCATTTCATCGTTGCTGTTCCAACTTGAGCATGATAGATATTTATGCTCCGGCTTGAGGGGGAGTGTTGAGATATTTATCTCTTTATATGTTATCCTGTAATTTTTATATTTCCTTCGGTTATCTATGTAATTTTTCCTGGAGTTTTTCTCCTATATAAGAGAGCTCTAGGGTTACGATGAATGCAACTTTTCATTTCACCTTTCCACAGAAACCAAGGATGCATTTGTGTGTGAACTGGAAGGTATTGCCTTGTGGAAGCCCTTAGAACTTGTGGAGGTGGAGGCACTTGGAATTGACGATAGGGGTTTGAAGATTCTGGCGAAGGCCCTTGGAAATGGAGAGCTGCTAGCGGAGGTGTTTTGTTGGGCGAAGGTGTCGTGTTGGTAGAAATGGAGAGTTATTGGTCACGTTGCTGGCAGAGGTGTTATCGTGGAAGCAACTGGCAATGAAGCTCTTGGTCTTGGCGACGATGGAGATATCATGGTGGAATTGTTGAAGTTGTTGAAGTTGGTGATAAAGCTCTTGGTGTTAGCAGCAAAGGGGTTTTTTTGTTGTGATTGGGAGTTTTTCCTTAAGGCAACTTCTCAGATACCCCGCCTTATATAATAAGGAAAGGTGCCAAAGTAAAATAATACCTTTTTTTAAAAAAAAAAAGGAAAGGGTGAGATCTTGCGGTGAGATTTACCCCCAAAAATCTATTAAGAAACTAAAACAGTAGTCATACAATAATACCCTATCAGATTTACCCCCAAAAATCTACTAAGAAACTAAAATAGCAGTCATACAATAATACCCTTGACCACAAAACACGGGAAAGAAAAAATAAACCCTTAAGAGGGTATAACTTATAACACATACTATTATCTCTCCTCTCCTCCTTCACCATCTTCCTTTAATTTGCTAAATTTATGCCAAGCCGACAAGTACCACGACCTCCCTTAGATGCCACTACTACATGCACGGTCACACTAAACCACGCATCTCTCCTACACCTATCGTTGTTCTTCTCATATAGCACATCCGTTGCCACGGCATCCCCACTAGGACATCTCTACATTGTCACATTACCTCCCAACCCGACTCTTCCTTCTCACCCTCTCTGCCTCCCCATCCAATTGTTGTCGCATGCCCCTCTAAGCTCATCCATTGCATATTCTCCACATTCATTCACATTGCCCCTACATCAACTCATTACCCACAACCATTGTCGCCCCTCCCCATCCTCTTAATCTACACCTGACCCCATCCCTTCAAACCATTCATACAATGTCCTCACATGCATGCTTCTTCCCTCCTCCGATCAACTATCCAATCATGCCCTATCGCTACCAACACATACACCATGGATTACCAGGCACTCTACATAACCTCCAGCTAAGCGCTCACATATATGCTCTGATATATCAAACCCAATACCAAAACCACACATTATAGGATGCTAATGTCTTTACCAAAATGGTCCTTTTCGATTTAACACTGAATCAAGTATCAAATTGCATAAACCACCAACTAGAGGAAGCAAGTTAGCGTCGCTTGAACTTTATGTTTATTGAGGTGAGTGTTAATACTCGATAAACACACTAAGCACCTTACATCGCCAACTATATTATAACATAGAATCTAGACATAGGGTTTCTAGCAATTATATGTTAAAATGATAAGAATATTCTTTAAAAAAGGAATTGATACGAATATTTGGGTTCCTAAATTTTTATTTTACTACCATTGGTAGGTGGTGTTTAGGAACTTTAATAATCCTAAAAAAAGTACAGGCATAATGATCAAGACTCATAAAGAGAATTTACCTACATTCTCGACATAAAAATGCCGTTCATGGAAAACAATAGCATTTGTTACCAACCATAACACCCAAAGAAAAGGCAAAGGGCTTAGCCTTTTCCCATATGGAACATTAGGTCAGATCACTCAAGCTCCCCCCAAAAGTTCTCCACATGAAGTATCTACACGAACCACCTCGCACCTCTCCATATCTCATGTGCCTTCGTATATGAAAAACAGATGTCAAATATCTTTCAGATCCTTCGTAAAGCCAGCACGTAACTTTTATTAAAAAGAGACAGGCTCTAATGGTCTGCGTCATCATTTTGAATCCCCACAAACGTCACATAAAGATCTTTACCTGCAATTGAGCCTTCGTCCTCTGGACAATACACCATTCCCTAGCCAAATCCAAGTCCCCATGGGTAGAGAGAGAACTACATGGCGATAAGATTTTAGTGATATGCACTGCATGACAGAGACATTTTCTAAAAATTGAAACTTCAAAGAGAACTAGTAGCAAGAACGCCTAATCAAACAATATGGTTGAGACATATCATGTGTATGAGAAGGCCACCTAGAAGGTGAGAAACATCATTACATAAAGCATAGAGGTAATAAAAAGGAAAGGGGGGGTTTTGCCATCACATTGAAATTGCCCGAATGTTTAAAAAACAGGAAATGAGACGTGAAGAAGCTCAAAGAAATTAGGTCCTCATTAATGATCCTCCAAATTGAAACACGGTCAAGCTCCACGAAGCTTTTGTTCAAAAATTTGGCATCATTTATCCTGCTGATGTGATAATGACATCAAACAATAACACATGTTTTTATCCAGGAACTCACCAGCCGACGCAGAAGTACTCCAGTTGTGCAAAACAGAAGCCTAGTTTGCACAGAGCGTTTTGATTCCAACCGTATTTGATAACCAACTGTTTCACCAAGATTTTTGCCCCTTTCAGAAGCAATTCTTGCAGCAACAGAGATGGCAGATATTCGACGAGGTTGAGTGCAGATTATATTGCAGTCTGCACCGTGAAGATCTGCTATTTCTTGCTCTAATATAAACTGGGGTAGCTGAGTAGTCTTGCCACATCCAGTTTCCCCAGAAACTACCAACACCTGCATAGTTTCAGTTAGTGCAAGAGATTCACAGAAGAAAACTGGATTGTATGGCAGAAACTTAAAATTCCAAAAATCACTCTATTGAAGAAATGAAGAAGAAAGTCTGTCCAATAATATCTCAGTTTGAGAAGAACCAGAACCCATATCTAAATAAAAGTAACGGCAATTATTTGGTAAAATAAACCAAGGCGAAACTTGGTCAAAGAAAAAGAGGTATTTGGATAAATGACCGCTGTAAAGATTATAATTACAAAAACTACAGTATTATATTTTACAACATTAACTTTATGAAATCGATACATTGAAGCCCTTCTGTCAGTTGAACACTAACGCTATCAAACCAACCCTTTCTACAATTGAAAAAAACAGGATCACTGTTGATTATACTTCTTCCTTCTTGTTCTTCTCCTCCACTCCCGATAAAAATACACCCAATATTCCTCGAACCTTAGAGCCAAGACCTGGTAAAGGTCGAGATCACCCACCACAGCAGCACCATTAAGGAGAAAACTCCTCGAACCTTAGAGCCAAGACCTGGTAAAGGTCGAGATCACCCACCGCACCAGCAGCATTAAGGAAAACCCCACGTTTCCCTGCCATCTCTGGGCATTCCTGACTGGAGGGAGCACCCTTAACCACATCGGCAAAAGAACGCAGCACCGGACATTTCAAGACTCCGCCACCCATGGCATATTCTTCATGCCGCTGTTTAGATGGCGCAGCCACAAGAGTTGTCAGCGGTTTCCGTTGGATGGGCTTTCGCTGATGTTAGTAATATATAAAACGTCCGGTTCCTATTTTATCATTGTAACCCCCACTAGGGGCACTTGTGTATTTTTCTCTTTGAGCTCTCTAGGGTTTTGTCATGTATAAGGACCCTTAGACCGCTAGAATAAAGCGCGATCTTTCATTCTCTTATCCCTCTCAACATAGTATAGGAGCAACGGTCCTAGACCGGTTTTCTGACCTAATTCTCCCCCCTCCCCACCAGCCAGCCTCGCGCCGCCCAAACAAGACTTTGAGCTGCCGTACCAGCGACCTCGTGCCGCCTTGTGCGGCCCCTCCTCACGCGTGAGGCACCTCTTCCCCAGGTGCTTAGTCCAGCCTTCATCGATCGCGCGTGAGGCCCCACCCTCGTGTCTCTTCCCACGTGTGAGATACTCGATCGTGCCTCGCACCTCTCCCCGCGTAAGACCCTCGATCGCGGCGCGCATGAGATACTCGATCGCGCCTCGCGTCTCGCGCGATGAGACCCACCCTCGATCGCACGTGAAGACCATCCTCCCTCCAGTCTGTCGCAAGGCCCCGCTGCCATAGTTGCAGGCCCCCACCTGCCGCAGGCCTCGCTGCCCTAGCGGCCTAGCGACGTAGACCTTCCCTGTCGCACACCCTCCCTGTCGCAGGATCCGCCGCCCTAACGGCCTCCCACTTGTTGCAGCCCCGACCGCCCTAGCGAACTCCAGTCTGCGTACAGCCCCAGCGGCCTTATGTCGCTCCTGCGCACCGATCCAGCAGCCCGCGCTCCCCTGGCGCTCCTGCTATGCTTCTTGAGGTCATCTCGCCAGATCTACGTCGCCTCAGCAACCTTCTATCACGTGGCCTCACTGATCGACTCCAGCCCAGCCGCACCAAACTAGTCGTGCGCTCTTTCTACTACTGTCGGGCTATTGAATCGATGTCTTGCTAGGTCTACATGACGCATGAATCGACAAGGACTATCTAGGTCATTTTTTCTTGACCTTTGCGACCACAAATGCATCTACGGAACCCAAGCCCATGTACCCTACTCATATGATGCTACATGGCACTTCTATCAAACTCAAGGGCTCCGAGAACTATGTTTTACGGTCTAGATCCTTCAAAGTGTTTATCGGTGGTCAGCGAAAGATATATGTTCTTACTAAAGATCCGCCCAAGGAGACGGAAAAAGATTACGAAACCAGGTACGTCGACAACTGCCAGGTGATTACTTGGTTGACCAACAGTGTCGACCCGAATTTAGCCTCCAACCTTCTTTACAAGGAAACTGCAAAAGCGTTGTGGGAGAACCTTGAGAATACCTACTCCCAAAAGACAACCAAATCCAGGCTCTCACACATCTACACAAGGATCTGGTCAGCAAATCAGGGCGATACATCTCTAGTCGAGTACAACAGACTCCTCACAGGCCTGTATGAGGAGCTCCTTATTTTTCAGCATGTTTGCTATGATAAACAGGTTGGCGAACGAGCAGAACGGCAAGTATATCGCTTTCTATCAGGACTCCATCCGCGATACAAGTCTGTAAAAGACCAGTTTCTGATTGTTGTTGCACTATCTACTCTTGAGACCATATATGTCGAATGCAAAACCTTTATTCTCCCTCTCCTCAGTTATCTACAGAGACTACTGATCATATTGCTAGAGGATGGTCCAACTACCAGGGAGGACACAGTCGTGACTCTGGCCGTGGACGTGGACGGGAGACTGGATGCGAACATGACCTCGGGCGTGGACGCAGATGAGATCTTGCCACAGCTCGCTATCTGGCATGCACATACTGCGGACGTTGGAATCATCCCTCTGAATGATGTTGGGAAAAGTGTGACATGCCTACAAAGGCCAACAGTGTCTATGAGACTTCCTCATACAAGGGTCCATGTGATATTACAGAAACCTTGCCAGATCAGTCATCTGGTAATAGCCAGACATCCTACACTGCATCTGAGTATGCTCGTCTACGTCAGCTGTTACAGAATTCTGCAATGACACTAGTACCTCTGCTCCAACTGTGAATCTAGCCACCACTTCAGGTACACTTGCCAATGTTGCCTCTGCATCCAGTCCTGCATGGATCAATGATTCTGGTGCATCTACTCAAGTAACATGAGAAGTTAGTCTTCTCACTTATGCACACCCTTCCTCTGTTGTAGGAACTGTTCGGGTTGCTAATAGAGCACATTCCCCTATCACTACTGTGGAGATTATGGAGTTCTCCAATCTCCGCTTTACTGATGTGCATTGTGCTCTTGATTTTCCGCTTAGCCTCTTGTCTGTTCACAAGTTATGCCAGGAACTTAATTGTCGTGAGATATTTGATGAATTTTGTTGTTATTTTCAGGACATCCGGACGAAACAGATTTTTGATGGGGGACATGAGAACGGCCTATATTATCTTGATATCCCCTCTCACTCTACTTTTGTTGGTGTTGCATCTATATCTACTGATCATGTTCTTTGGCATCTTCGCCTCGAACATCTATCTGCCAAAGCTCTCTCTTTAATGTTCCCCGAACTTTCTATGCTCAAGCCCTTTGAGTGCGAGGCATGTCAGTTCAGGAAACATCGTCGAGTGTCTTTCCCTGCTCTTTCAGAACCTCATCGCAAAGTTCCTTTTTATTTGTTCGGAGTGATATTTTGCGACCTTGTCCGGTCCGTACTCTGAGTGGACATAAGTACTTCATTATTTTTATCGATGACTATAATCGTTCATCATGGGTCTATCTGTTAAAAGAACGATCAGCGACTAACAATATTAGTAAGAATTTCTTTCGTTATGTCAAGAATGTTTTCTCCTCCGGTGTTAAGATTTTTCGCTTAGATAACACGTTGGAATTTACTCAACATGATCTAAACACTTTTTTTGCATCCCAAGGCACCATTCACCAAACATCATGTCCTTACACTTCACAACAAAATGGGGTCGCAGAAAGAAAACTCGGACACCTACTAAATATTGCCCGATCCCTCCTCACCCAGATGAATGTTCCCAAAACCTATTGGGAGGATGTTGTTTTGACCGTTGTCCATCTTATCAACAGGGTTCCATCTGTATCCCTAAATGGATACATCCCATTCTCATTACTCTACCCAAATGAGTTAGCTTTTCCACTACCCTTACGAATTTTTGAATGTATTGCTTTTGTTCATAACTTTCATCCTACTGACAAACTCTCTCCTCGTGCAATTAAATGTGTTTTTCTTGCTTATTCTCTTACTCAAAAAGGTTACAGGTGCTATGATCTAACCGGATATCTGCAGATGTAACCTTTTTTGAGCAGACGAGATTCTTCACGCATGTTATTGATATTCCTCTTGATCTCCCACCTCCACCCATTGTCTATAAGCAAAAACAAAAATCCAATCCACCAGATATTCCCTTACCTATGCCATTATTGCAGGATTATATGCCTACTCAGAGTGTCCCCTCCACTACTGTCCCGGATGACCTGAGGAGCTTCCCATTGCTTTACGCAGAAGTAAGCGGTAGTGTACACTTCATCCAATGTCTCATTTCACTTATACTGCTAGCTTATCAACAACTGACAGAAGATATGCAAATGCTCTTATGACCATTTCTATACCGAGAGATCATCACAGTGCTTTGCAGGATTCAGGTTAGCGCCAGGCCATGAATGAAGAGATGGAGGCTCTTACATTTGCAATGCCCTAAAGGGACTAGACCTGTAGCATGCAGATGGGTCTTCACGACCAAACAAACACCTGACGGGTCAATGGAAAGATTGAAAGCTCGCCTTGTGGCTAAAGGCTTTACGCAGACATATGGAGCAGATTACTTTGAGACATTCTCACCAATTGCACGAATGGGCTCTATCAGAACTATCCTTTCTGTAGCCACTAACAAATAATAGCCTATCTTCCAACTATATGTAAAAAATACCTTTCTATGTGGAGATCTTGATGAAGTCCACAAGATGCAACCTCTGTGGTATGAGGTCGAGGGGGGGTACATATGTCGACTTCGCAAGGCAATATATGGCCTGAAATAAAGCCCAAGGGCAAGGTTTGACAGACTCACTACAGAAATCAGCACTCTTGGCTTTCAGAGAACAACTCTGACTATTCCGTGTTTGTCAGAAGACGAACAAGCGGCATCGTTATACTAGTTGTCTATGCAGATGATATGGTTGTCACGGGTGATGATGATAAAGGGATTCTAGAAACCAAGACCTTTCTCCGGAAAGTGTTTATCACTAAGGACCTTGGTCCATTACGTTATTTCTTGGGCATAGAAGTACTATGCACTACAGAAGGTCTTCATCTCTCTTAGAGAAAATACTGCCTGGACATCATTGTTGAAGATGGGTTACTTGGATGCAAGCCTTCGGGTATTCCGGCGGGCCTGAAGAAACATTCCACGTCCTCTGATCCTATCTTCAAAGATGTTACTCGATATAGGAGCCTGGTTGGCAAACTTCTCTACCTCACTGTTACCAGACCAGATATCTCTTATGCAGTAAGCAGAGCTAGCCAACACATGGAGCAAAACATTCTTCAGATACTTCGATAATTGAAGGAATCTACAGGATGTGGTCTCTTTTAAAGGGCAAACGGATACACTGACATTATTGCATTGATGATACTGATTATGCAAGTTCACCAGAGGATCGGCGCTCCACCACAGGATATGCTATGATGGCTGTAGGAAATCTTATCACTTGGAGAAGCAAGAAACAGACGGTTGTATCCAGGTCTAGTGCTTAAGCAGAATACAAGGCAATGGCTCAAGAAACTTGTAAGATCACGTGGCTATTAACTTTTCTACAAGAACTAGGCATTGCGATCACCACGCCTATTCCACTATACTGTGACAACAAATCCGCTACTTACATTGTCACGAATCCTATGTTCCATGAAAGAACCAAGCACATAGAGAATGATTGCCATTTTGTTCAGGATGTTGTCAAGACTGGGAAGATTACTACTCCGCGCATTACCACCGATCTTCAGCTTGCAGATATTTTCACTAAGACATTACCCAAGAAGCGCCTTCTATGGATAATTTCCAAGTTGGGCATGATCGATAAATATGCTCCAACTTGAGGGGGGGTATTAGTAATATATAAAACGTTCGGTTCTTATTTTATCATTGTAACCCCCACTAGGGGCACTTATGATTTTTTCCCTTTGAGCTCTCTAGGGTTTGGTCCTATATAAGGATCCCTAGACCTCTAGAATAAAGCACGCTCTTTCATTCTCTTATCCCACTCAACAGCTGATAAAGGCACGGCAATGAGCCCTCCCCCTACAAGCGAACCACCGGATTAGATCCAAACAAACCTCTGCCAAGTGACCAAGCACCCCACACCGATAACATTGAGGCACATGATCGGGCTTCTTCCGATGACTCACCAGCCTCCAACTGCCTTCTTCCTCTTCTCCCTTAACCTCCCTTCAATTAGGCACTACTCACATCCCAACCCCTCCCATTCTGACCTCTTCTAAGAATGATGCAAATAGGAGTTTGCAACGGCGGAAAAATAAAATTTGATGGTGGAAGAAATATTTGGTGGAAGAAATTGGAGGGATGAGGAAGAGAAAGCGCATCAGTTGCATGAGATTCGGGAAGAGAAGTGCGGAGATCGCGTAAAGGGAGAAGGAAAAGAGAGAGAGAGAGAGAGAGAGAGAGAGAGATGAGATAAATCTCAATTTAATTTCAACTTGAACTCCTCTAAACAAATGACTACCATCCTCTTTATATAGGAGGGGCGGGATTACAAAAATAGAAAGGAAGTTAATTTTTGAATCTAACTTATCCTAATTGACTATAACCGACTAACTAATTTGATTTGAGATCACATGCGATCTCTTTGTTTAAAATAAAATTGCATGGACTCAATAAAACGTAAAATTAATTTGATTCTGAATTAACAGACAATTAAACAGGAGCCTGTTTATTTGCTCCACGATGCATCAATTCTCTGTCACTTTGAAAAATTCACCTCCCGATGAATTGCTTGATCTTCCGGCTTGAAGCTTGACGATTTTAATTCAGTGTTCTCGATCATATTTTGGAAGAACTGATGTGGAGCAAACGGAGGAATCCAGGTGTACTTGGTGCGGTGGTTGGAGCCGTTAATTTCACGATGGAAGAGCATATGTGACGCAAATGCCAGTGTCCACACGGATTTCGCTCTCTTGACGTGGTGCTAAAAAATTGATGAAACATCTTCATATCGAGCATCTCGGCCTTTGGAGAATCCAAAGCAAATGAACGGCACAAATTTAAGAGGGGAGGAGATGTGGGTAATGAACTAGACCAATGGGTCTTTAAATAGGTGAAACTCACATAAATATTCCTGATTGGAAAAGGTAGCAACAACAATTTCTTTATTTCAGCACTTCTTTTTAAGTATTTCCGCACCCAAGGGTGAGATCGTGCCTCTTCATTCCATCTAAGTTTCAACCTTCTATAAATATCTTTGAATGGGGGCTCTTTTTTATAAAATTCCAAATCAATCCACCATCCCCAAAATCACGGGATTCAACCTTCAATTGGAAGTCATCTCCCTCTTGTACGGAACCCTCGTTAGGGTTTGCTTCCTACGGAAGCAACGGCGACAGCGGAGGACTCGGCTCCAAGGGTGGCGCGAACGATGGTGGAGAGGCAGCGAGGTTGGGGCGAGCTGGGGTTGCAGTTGCATAGGGATAAGGCAAAGGCTGCAGCGGCATCAAGTCGGGAGGCGGAGTGTGGTGCCACGAACGGTGGGGAAGGGGTGGGAAGAGGAGCTAGCGGTTGTGCAGGGCCGAGGTGGAGGGTGTAGCGGCGCGCTGGTGGGGAGAGAAGAAGGATGCGACAGCATTGGGTAGGGAGGGGGAGGGCGGCGGTGACAGGTGGGGTTGGGTTGGGTGTTGGGGCGGCGGAGAGGGCAGTGGTCGGGGTCAGCATGGTTATCGACGGCGACGAGGAGGTGAGGGAGAGGGCAGGCGATGGTGGTGGGGTTGTATGCGGTGTCAAGGTGGCGAGGAAGGGCTTCGAGAGAGGCGGGGACGGTTTAAAGGGCAGACGAGGGCTGCAGCAGGGCTGGGAGGGTCGTTGGAGGCACGAAGATGGCAAGGGGGTTTGTGGTTTGGCAACAAGGGTTGTTGGGGATGGTGCAGGAGCTAGTGGTGGTGGTGGGCTGAAGTGGGGGGTACCTGGGAAGGTTCCAGAGGTGTGGGAGCGACCGGAGGGGTTGGTGGAGTCGATTCAGGGAGCGTTATCTGATCTGGGATGTGCTGAACAGCGAGCAGATCGTCGTGGACGGTGAGTGTTTCTCATTTTTCTTCTTTGGAAATCTGGACAGTAGCTTCAATGACGGGAGGTGGTGTCTCAACGGCTTTCTTGGGAGCAATTTTGGCGGTGTTTTCCTCTAGTTGTCGTGTCAACGCTTCAACATTCTGCGGATCTCGTATCTCTCTCGCCAAAGCTTGCATATCTGCACAAACTTGGAGAATATTTGATAGTGTTTGTTTAACCTCGGCATGCCATGCTTGGCTCGTTGAACGAGCTTTTTTGGTTATACATCAGAGTGAACCCATGTATGTATCGTCGGATCATGAGGACGATCTGTAGGCCATACTCTGATACTAATTGATGCAAATAGGAGTTTGCAACGAGAAATAAAATTTGACAGTGGAAGAAATATTTGGTGGAAAAAATTGGAGGGATGAGTAAGAGAAAGCACGTCGGTTGGGCGAGATTCGGGAAGAGAAATGCGGAGATCGCATGTAGGGAGAGGGAAAAGAGAGATGAGATAAATTTCAAAATAATATCATCTTGAACTATCTTAAACAAATGACTACGATCCCCTTTATATAGGAGGGGTGGGATTAAAAAATATAAAGAAAATCAAATTTCAAATCTAACTTATCCTACTTGACTCTAACCGACTAACTAATTTGATTTGACATCACATGCAATCTCTTTATTTTAAATAAAATTGCAACAACTCAATTAACCGTAAATTAAAATTGGACTTCTAGTTAACGGACGAAAATTAAATAGGACCCTATTTATTTGCTTCACACTGCATCAACTCTCCTCCGCTTGAAAAAATTCTCCTGACAAATTGCTTGATCTTTGGTCCATTGTTAAAGAATGTGATTTAAAATCGTTGCATCAATCTCTCCAATTTGAGTCATTTTCCTTTCCTTTCAACTTTATGTTTGTAATTCTTATCTACCAAAGGGTGTGGCTGCAAATGTTCTACCCTTTCAAAAAAACTCCACTCTCGTCTGTTTTGTTTAACTTTACCCATGTAGTAAAGAGGTTTTGGAGGAATCTGCTTGAAAATTTTCCAAATCAGCCTCCTTTTCTTTATTTTAGGTGATACAGATGGAAGCAAATCCCCAAATCGATGGCCTCTATGTCCCTTCCGGGAGACCTCAATTACGGTTGATGTTAGGGCTTCAACCCTTCTCACGGAGCGGCACCTATGATATGGGAAAAGAGGCCAAGGGGTAACGCACCCTACCAGTACCCTACCAGTACCCTAGCCCCCACCCCCGAGCTTCCGCAAGCACCACCGCAGCCATCGAGGCTCTACGCGCAACCGCAGCAGTCGAAGGGGTAACGCACGCCACCACAGCAGCTGCAACAGCCAATGCGGCCCCCCAAACGTCGTCAAGCAGCCCATAGCGGTCCCAGCATTTCCGCAATGCTTCCAAGCCATTGTTGCTCGCCATAACACAGTCCCCCGCGCCTCTTGGCACCATATACGACTCCCGAGGCTGATTTATTTCTCTCTGACGCCGAATTGTGTTCTGAAACGGGTCTGATTTTGACCGGAAAATGGTATTTCATACCTCTAAATCAAGTTTTCTGGCTCTAGCACGGATCGAGGATTGACGAGGATGGTTGTATGAACCTACACGTACAACCAATCCTCAATATGATCGTGTAGACACGCTCAGATCAGTCTTTCTCCATAGTCAAGTTCTGTTTTGGCCTTCTTTCTCATCATGTCAGATAACAAGCAAGCTTGTAAAAATCAACCGACTAGGCCGACTAGTCAGCCCGATTGATCAATTTAGTGGCCTGGTCGATACGACTAAGGATAGTCGGCCCTTAGTCGGGTAGAGCGACTAGTCAGGCCGACTAGTCAGCTTAGTTCGTAAACTAATCAGACGAGTTTTGCAAGTGGATCCAGATACTCGATTGTTGAGGATTTAGGTTACTGGTTGCCTCTTCGAAATCTCATGTTCTCTTCGAAACCCAATTCCCATCAACTCTCTTTGAAACCCTCTCCAGGTGATCATCGCACCTCCTCTGATCACCACATCCTTCGGTCGTCGAACCTCCTCCGACCACTCTAGCCAGCATCGTGATCATCTCCTCCCGCACCGGCCAGCTCGGTGTTCCTCTCCTCTCACTCCAGCTAGCGTCGTCGACTTAAAAGGTTAGGATTTTCCATTTTTTGTAACTTTATTATAATATCGTGGGGGATAACTTGATAGACATGGTTTTTCTTCATTACTACATGCTCTATATTTGGTGAACTCTTCAAAATTCAATGAAGATAGCCACTCCATACAATCATAAAGATTATGTTCTTTAGGACTCGACTTCGTTTATTTGTAATGCATATGTCTGCATGAATAGATTTTCCTGTTGATTCTTATAACATCCCATTATGCCAAGTCAATATCAATTAAACAATGTGATCCATTACCGTCCATTTAGTAGGATCAAAATCTATTTATTCGGCTTCTGTACTGCATGATCTGCAGCATCTGAAGTTTTAAAAATGACAAGCGTCTGTCCTGGAAAATCCAAATAATTCAATATATTTAGGTCTAGAAGGCAATTAAGATCTATATTTTAAGAGTTAAGTTCAAATATTTCCTATATTAAAACATTCTTAACTAATCCCTCCATTTGGTTCTTTTAACATGAAATTGACCTAAACATTTCTCTTAATGTTTGTTCCTATTAAATGCAATTGTTTGTTCTTATGTGAAGTTGTAGCTTTGTTTTGTTTGTCATATTTTTGATGGAGATGAATGACTTTTTACTTGTTACTTGAATAATTTTTTGTTTTGATGTGTTGTATCTGTTTGTAAACATTAGCTCGTGTTATGTAGCTAACATTCATTCTTAACTTGCTTTTTTTTTCTTCTTTTCCTTCAATTGCTTCTTTTTTTAACTCATAAAATTGAAAATTGCTAAATCTATGCAAATTTAGGAGAGTATATGTATAAAAAAAGTTATATATTAAAAATAAAAAAAATCAAAACTGACTAACGCCCGACTAAATCTGATTAGTCGTCCGGCTATCGACTAATCCTTAATTAGTGACCCGGTCGACCGAGTACCGACTACCGACTTCTGCAATCTTGATAACAAGGCTAACGTTTTCTCTTTGTCCGGTGCTTCAAGGGCACGACTCCCATCGTCAAGATGGATAGGACCAACTATGAGTTGTGGTCCATGCAATTTATGAAGCTTATGCAGTGCAATAACAAGAAGCACATATTCTAACAAAGCCCGAGCCAATAGATAAGACTAGGGACAATGCTTCGTGGAAGCAAGAGGCCGCATACGTACGTGTTTGGCTCTCTGGGACACTCACCACAGAGATCGCCAACGATATTTTGAACCAGCCCTCCGCCAAGACGAATAACGAGACCAAGATTCTTCAGCTACAGTTTGATATATATACATGGCCAAACAAAGTGGTTGTCCTCGGCATACGTTTTACTTTTCGTTTCGCGACATGTTTTAGAAGCTTCACAGCTTCATGCATGTCACCACTTCCACAAAGTAGCAGATGGCATATAGAAACTCTACGATTTTCTTAGCAACCCAGCATCTGTAGTATGAGGCCGCACGCGCACAGCTCATTATAGGCGCAACCATACCTCCCATGGAGGAGGCCTACAGCCGCCTCAGCGGGCTTCTTATCCCATCTGTTGCCACCACACAGACCTCCTCAGCGATGGATGCATCTTGCGGTAGGGGAGGTTCTACGCAGTTCAGAGGGTGTGGTTCTCGTGGCAGAGGTGGTGGACGTTTGCGTAGCCCCTGCACCTACTGTCGTCCAAGACACTCTGAGGACACATGATATTAGAAGCACGAATACCCCGCATTTGCTCGTGTAGCGGAGCAGATTGAGCCTTCAGACACTACAGCTCCTCAGGCAGATCCATGCCTTAATGACATTGTCTCTCGTATACACGAGATCAAGACTCCAGTGGTCAGCCCTACCACTATAAGATCCACAGATATTGCAGCTGTAGCTAGAGCCTCTTCGAGCTCCTCAGATAGATCATAGACTCTGGTGCTTCTCACTATTTGTGGGGAGACAGAGCCCAGTTCGGGTCTTATAGGTCTATATCCCCTGGTAGATGGATCGCCATTGCAAATGGGGTTCATTTACCCATCACAAAATAGGGGGAGGTGCATTTGACGCCATGCGCATGCAACATGTTTTATATCCTCATGATTTTCAAATGAACTTGCTTTTTATTAGTTAGATTACAAAGGAGTTGCATTCTCGTGCCATTCTTGACCCCTCTTCTCTTGTGTTTTAGGACATACTCACGGACAGGGTGAATGATTGTGGCCTGAGCAGCGGGGACTCTACAAACTAGTCCAGCCTCCTCATGTTGGTGCCTCTACTATTCTACTGGACCAATCTCACCGTACATACGGCACCTTCGTTTTGGCCACCTTCCTCTATATAAGATGTGCCATGTCCTCCCACAAATCTCCATGCGATCTTCCTTCCAGTGTGAGGCTTTGCCAGCTTGGGAAGCATCACCCTTCTCCATTTCCATCTCTTCAAAGTCGGGGCAATTCTCAGTTGTTTGAGCCCCTTCACTTAGATATTTGGGGTCTGAGTCGTGTCCCTAATCACTATGGACAACATTTTTATCTAGTTGTTGTAGATGACCACTATAGACTTTCTTGGATTTTCTTGTTAAAGAATAAGTCTGAGGATGGGCATGTAATTAAATCATTAATGAGATAAAGAATACTTTTTTGCTATTATCAAGTATATTTGTTCTGATAATACCGTAGAGTTTTGCACTTTCCAACTATCTGAGTTTCTCAGGTTTCTTCGCATTGTATACCAGACCTTGTGTGCCTATACATCTCAGCAAAACGGTGTTGTCGAGTGCAAACATCGTTGTAGAGATATATTTATGATTTGTAATGTTTTCTCAATTTACTTTATTTATGTATATTTTATGTATTTACCCATATGTCTCTTCTCTATATAAGAGAGCCCTAGGATTTCATGGAATAAATAACTCTCATTCTTTTCCCAACATGGTATTAGAGTGGCAGTCCTAGACCAGAGCTCTTGTACCCGAGAAAACCCTAACCCTAAACCCCACCCACCATCCCTTCTCCTCTCGTGCGCCGCCACTGCTGGCTTTCTCTCTCTCGGGCATCGCCGCACATCGCCGCCGTCTCTCTTTCTCATCCATGTGTGCCATCAACGAGGACCCCCCCCCTTCCTGCACGTGATGCGACCGCCGAGGGCACCTCCCTCTCATCCGCGACGCCACCGTGGATCTCTCCCGCCACCACCGCCGGACCCCTTTGCAGCCCCTGCGACCTCCGTCCGTCGCTTAGGTCATGGTTTGTCTCTTGTTGATGGATTTGGTTGCATCCTAAGTCTACACATGCAACCAAATCCCCGTATGTCTGTGTATGCGTGTTTCTTTTACTCTACAAACCTAGTTTTCTTCATCTGGCAATATGTCAAAGAACAAATTTGATATCCCCGCTACATGCACTTTCAAAGGTCCAACACCAATTGTCAAGATGGACGCGACGAGTTACGAGTTATGGGTCATGCAGCTCATGAACCTCATGAAGTTTATGGGTAAGAAACATATTCTTACCAATGAAGAGTCTGCTGAGAAAACTGGGGTCAACATCTCGTGGGAGGCAGATGATGCTTATGCACAGGTTTGGTTATATGGTACATTGACCTCTGAGATCGTCAATGATGTGTTACATCAGCCTACCGCTAAGGCTATGAGGGATATCCTTGCAGCCACCTATTCTCAGGCAAGGAATGAGACAAAGATCTTGCAGCTACAACACAATATATTTACTACCACGCAGAACAGACGGCCTTTTCACTCTATATATGTGTCCTATACGGAATGTTCGAGAAGCTCCACAGTTTTACATCTACTCCTGAGCAGCAGAAGACATACAGGAATGCCACTATGGTTGGTGTATTCCTAGCAGTGTTCGATCAGAGTATGAGGCAGCTCGTTCACAGATACGGGCGGATGCTATTGTTCCTCCCATAGAGGAAGCTTTCCGCAGACTTAGCAGGATCGTTGTCTCGTCGACTGCTTCTACTCAGACATCTTCTGTGATGGCAGCCTCCTGTAGTAGAGGGGGCTCTTCTCAGTTTCGTGGTTGTGGACCTTGTGGTAGAGGTCGTATTCATCAGCCTCGCACTTACTCTCATCGCCCTAGACACACATAGGATACATGTTACTCTAAGCATGATAATCCGGCATCAGCCCTTGTAGCGGAACAAATTGACTCTCCTACAGCTCCTTCGGATCAGAGGTTTGAAGACCTAGTAGCTCGATTGAGGGACATCATGCCTCCTACTAGTCTCAATGCTTCCTCGCCTACTCCAGGAGGCCACTTAGATGTTGTTGCTTCTGTTGGGGCTAGTACCTATGCCACTACCAATACCTCAGGTAGCATTTATGCTCTTACTACTTGTCATAGATCTGATATTACAGAATGGATTATGGACTCCGAGGCGACACATCACTTGTATGGAGATAAAGATCAACTTGCAGCCTACAGACAGGTTCCTCCAGGGAGAACTGTTGTCATAGACAATTGGACTCATTCCCCAATCACAAGACAGGGGGAGATCAGTTTGATGTCTTCGATGCGTCTGCAGAATGTGTCGCATACACCTGACTTTTCTATTAATTTATTACATATTAGTCAGATTACAAAGGATTTGCATTGTAGGGATATTTTTGACCCATCATCTCTTGTATTTCAGGACATACTTACGAGAAGGTTGATTTGGTGTGGTTGTAAGCAGGGAGGCTTCTATCGACCGGTTCGAACTTCATATGCTAGCATATCCTCTTATACTACAAGACCAGTCTCTCCGTTCATGTGGCACATGCGCTTTGGTCACCTCCCCCTTCGAAAGATGCATCAAGTTCTCCCTCGGATCTCACCTCGCTCATCCTTTGAATGTGAGGTGTGTTAGTTGAAAAAGCATCAAGTTTTCCTAGTCGTTAGAGTCGGAGCAGTAGCTCCCCTTTCAGTTATTTCATATTGAAATTTGGGGTCCAAGTCGTGTTCATGATCAACAGGGACACAACACAGGTTTTACCTAGTTGTTATTGATGATTTTACTCATTCCATGGGTCTTATTGAAGAATAAATCTGAGGATGGAAATTTGACTACAACTTTTATCAATGAAGTGCAAAATGTTTTTCTTCTTCTTTCAAATTTGTAAGAACTGATAATGCATTGGAATTTTGTACTCGTGCACTGTCAAAATTCTTTTCATCTCGTGATATTGTTCATCAAACATTGTGTGCCTACATTTCTCAACAAAATGGTGTTGCAAAAAGAAAGCATCGCCATATACTTGATGTTACTCGCACCCTTCTTATTCAGAGTTGTGTCCCACATTCGTTCGGGGATGATGCAGTCTTACAACTTGTTATCTTGTGAATCGCATGCCCTTGTCTGTACTAGGTGAGAAAATTCCTTTCGCCCTGGCATTTCTAGAGGAGTTGTTCGCACTCACTCCGTGTGTTTTTGGTTCTGTTGCCTTCATCCATCAGTTGTCTCCAGGTCTCGACAAGCTCTCTCATGAAGCTATCAAATGTGTTTTTGTTGGGTACTCTAAGATGCAGAAGGGATATAGATTCTGTGATCCATTGCACAGGAAATATTATGTTAGCGATGATGTCACATTTTTTGAGTTGGTGTTGTATTTTTCTCCTACAGGTGCTAGATTGACTTCATCGGATTCAGACGATGAGGTCTAAATGCCACCTCCTCCTATGAGCTCATCACCATCTTTACATGTGTTTGTTGTTCCAACTCCATCATCAGATCCATCTCCTACTCCACCTCCATAACCTCCTCATGTACAGCCACCTCCTATAGTCCCAGCTCCACCATTGCCACGTTACTGTACTCGTCGGTCTGCTCCTGCTCATGGTCATTACATGTCATCCAACATGCCTCAGGTTTGTTTTGAATATAATGTTTCTAACGATGGGTCTGAAGATGTGTCTAAGCAGGAACCTTTGCAAGAAGCCGATGTACAGATTGAAGAGATTCCCAATGACCTGGATGTAGGGATGAGCATTTTTTCGGGCCGGCCCAGCCCAGCCCGATGCCCGGCCCAAAGAAGCCCGAGCCCGAACCATAAATGGGCGGGCTTGGGCCTGGATTTTGGCCCGATTAAAATTCTGGGCCGGGTTCGGGCTAGAGTGAACCCGAGCCCGAAGCCCGTGGGCCGGCTCGAGTATAAGCTCGAGTTGGCCCGATCAAAGGCGGGTGTTGTGCAACCCCTCATTATTCTTTCAAGAATAAAACATCATGAATTATGAATTCAGTTAAAACCTGCTTACCACTGTTATTAATTAGCTTTGAAGGATTTAGTCTGCGAGATGGTGCAGAACTCAGAAGCCTTTTATAATCTGGAAGCAGACATTGTGAGACAAGAAAACTGACAAAATGTTTGTTGTATACCTTCATCATGTTATTTGATAGCAATCATGCACTTTTATAAACACCCTTCTTTTGTTGGCCATTAAGATATAATCCTCTTTCAAATTTCTATGACTTCCATTAAGATGTTGTTCAAAGAGTTTGCTCAATCAAATAACTACTCGAGTGGGCCAGCCCGGCTCAGGCCCGACCCATGTACTTGCGAGTCGGGCTCGGGCTTGGGCTGGGTTTGAAGCAAACTCACGGGCTTGGGCCCGGCCCGCAGATTGGAACCGGGCTCGGGTTGGGATGGGTTGGACCCGGCCCGACCCGGCCCGATGCTCATCCCTACCTGGATGTACCTATTGCACTTCGAAAGCGTACAATGTACCTCATATCCTCTTGCTTCCCAGGTTTCCGTTGATAGTTTGTCAAGGGAATTCAGGAGATTCGGTGTTGCTCTATCCGACGTGGAGATCTAACGAAATTACCAGGAGGCCCAGATAGATAGTAGGTGGCATCTGACCCTGATAAGGCTGCACTACAGTCGTGTGGTACCTGGAGTTTGGTCCCCGTACCCAATAGGGCATCTATTGTAAGTTGCAAATGGGTGTTTACAATGAAACACCATGCATATGGGAGTCTTGATCGTTACAAGGCCGGATTGGTTGCACGAGTATTCGCTCAGACTTATAGGGTGGATTATTACCCCTCAAGCCCTTCACCATTTCTGATCCTCCCATCTTACTCCATCTTGCCAAGCATATAAGTCTAACCAACCACCTTCCTGTCGCATGCAATCTCCTTCACAAATCTACCCCTCGTCACGTTTATAAATAAACACTTCCATCTTCATTTCCCTTTTTGATTCCTCTTTTGCCCTTATAACCCCAATCTCTTCAGACAACGAGACTCCTGGTGATAGCAGGAAGGCCCTTCATGTATCAGTGAGGAGAAGGGTGGTTGGAGCGAGGTCCACCATTGCCGGAGCTCGCCCCCGATGGCTGTCTATTCCTTGGTCCATATGACCAAGTACGAGCTGCTTTACTTAGGTTTTCGCAACATAGTTTAATTCTTAACATTCTCCCATGTTGCTCGCCACTTCACTCTACAAGTTCTTCTTTCTGTTGTAGCGGTACGTGATTGGCCTTTATTTCAGCTTGATGTTAAAAATGTATTCTTATATGGTGATCTCCAGGAAGAAGTCTACATGCAACAGCTTCCGGGGTTTGCTGCTGAGGGGAGTGTCGACAAGTTTGTAGACCTCACAAGGCAATATATGGCTTTAAGCAGAGTCCAATGGCATGGTTTCAGAAGCTCTAGGATATAATTGAGAAGCAGGGATTCAAGAGATCAAATGCAGATCATTCATTGTTTGTACAAAGAACACCAGAGGTACAGTTGTTATCATGGTCTGTGTTGATGACATACTTGTTACAGGAGATGATGCGTAGAGGATCAAGAGGGCAAAAAAATTTCTGGTCCAACAGTTTGTTACCCAAGGATCTTGGCACCCTACGATATTTCTTGGGGTTAGAGTATTCCATGAATCAGCATGGTCTTGTGATGACCCAAAGAAAGTATGTTACAGACATACTAGTTGAGACAGGCATGATTGGGTGTCGACCTGTTACTACTCCTATAGATCCTAGCATAAGGCTATACGATGATAATACAGATGAGGTATACAGGAGATGATATATAGAATTGGTGGGGAAGCTGCTCTATGTTACTATCACTAGGCCAGACATCTTCTTTGTTGTTAGTCGGGTTAGTCAGTTCATAAAACATCCCCGACAAGTTCACATGGACGCAATATATATGATCTTGAGGTACCTAAAGTTATCTCCAGGTACAGGATTGCTATTCAAGAAAGGAGTGACTCCTACTATCACAGCCTATGCAGATGCAGATTATGTAAGATGTCCTAACGACAGGAAGTCTACCTAAGGCTTCGTTGTATTTGTTGGCGGCTCTCTAGTATCCTGGAAGACTAAGAAGCAAACTGTGGTTGCCAGGTCAAAAGCTGAATCAGAATATAGAGCTACGGCACAAGGGAGCACAGAGATCATGTGGATCTGAGTAGTGTTAGCTGCCTTATATATAGATGCACATCTTCCTATGTAGTTACAATGTGATAATCAGGCCGCTTTAGTTATTGCAAACAATCCTACCTTTCATGAGAGAGTTAAACGTATTGAGGGAGATTGCCACTATACACAAGACATGATCCAGAAAGGCTTTATCTCTACTTCCCATGTCAGTTCAGGAGATCGAAATGTAGATATTTTCACCAAAGCTTTGCTCAGAGGATCTTTTCAAAAGTGTTTATCCAAACTGAGCATGATTGACATGTATGTTCATCTTGAGAGGGAGTGTAGAGATATATTTATGTTCCTGTATTGTTTTCTCAGTTTAATTTATTTCTATCTATCTTATGTAATTTACCCATAGGTTTCTTCTGTATATAAGATAGCCCTAGGGTTCCATGGAATAAATCACTCTCATTCCTTTCCCAACAATCGTTATTTACTCGATGTGACCAGAACCCTTCTGATTTAGAGTCGTGCTCCTCACTCTTGTTGGGAGCGATGTGGTTCTCATTGCCTGCTACTTAACAAGGTTTGAAATACTGATTTTGATTTCGTTTCGGTCCCTCCCCCCCAAACCGAAATTTCAAGAAATTTCGACCGTTTCGGTGGAAATGTCGAAATGGCTCAAAAAGCTATTTTCGACCATTTTTTTGCAAATAAAGATCTTCCAAGTTATTATAACAATAAATAACTTACAATACACAATTATATCATGCATATTGCTCATATATGCCCCTTATATCGCATATATCGTCAATCATATCGGCCAAATCGATGTTACTATTGATTCTTGGTTGATATATACTGGAAATGGATATCATCCAATCCAAGATCTTAAAACAACAATAGCTTACAAATGCACACTTATATCACATATATCTCTCATCTATACGTCTTATATCACGCAAATCAGTCACATCAGACATTGTTGAGATGACAAAGAGATACTGGAAATGGAAATCGAAATAACTAAGTTAACAACACTTAGAAGATGTCTTTTATTCATAAAAATAGATGAGCATTTGATTCTAAAATGTAAACAATGATTATTAGAAGGGTTTTAAAAAACGTGAGGCGTATCGAGGAGTAAGCCTCACTCGTGAAAGAAAATTTTCATAAAATATGATAATCAATCATAATTACAATTTTCAAGTTCTAGAAATTAAAAAGTTATGATTAAATACATAACTCCATGATATTTCAAGGCTAACATCATGGTTTAAACATCCAAGTTGTTATATAACTCTCTTTTTTTAACTCTAAATATGTAAGGAGTCAAGTAAATATAGATATGTAAGCACAATAATGGGTTAACTCTCCGCAAAATTTAAAGCTTTGAATAAAATTTAACTAAAGGGACTAGATGTAACATACCATTTTCAAAATTAGATGAGATACGTGTCATTCAATTGAGAAGGATAAGAGAGTAAGCAGTGAATCGGTGGTCACTTTTTACTTTACCATAATGATTGGGTGATAAAATACTTGAATATTGCATGTTATGATCATCTTTGTTCATGCATGCTTTGATGTGAATTAATTTAGTCCTGATTGAATAGAAGAAAAGATGAGACATGTTTACAAAGTATATTTTTCAAAATTTAGGTCAAAGTAGGGGACTTGCATCCAAACATTTTAGTAAAGAAAGCATTTATGCTTGATTCATACTAAAGAGTAGAGGCATTAGATTTAAGGACTCAAGACTCAATTTTTTGTTCATGTTGATTTATAAAAAAACATGCATAACAAAGTAAAAATAAGCTTAATATGTTAACAAATTAAAAAAAATGCATTTCAGTGAATCGTGAGCTTAAAGACTTGAAAATACTTGTCTATGAAAGATAAAAGCTCGCAATAAAAAAGAAAAGAAAAAAATATTGCAGAAAAAATTTAAAAAAACAACCCATATATGAGGCAACGCCTCGAAGTGCGCCTCATAAGCCTCGAGGCGCACGCCTCACTGAGGCTAAATGAGGCTATAGCCTCGAGGCGTTTTTCCTAGAAAAACGCCTCGAGGCGTACGCCTCAGTGCCTCGAGGCACGTTTTTAAAAACAATGATTATTAGACAATGTTTCGTTCATAGATATAACTGTCGTGGACAAAGTTCTAACGAATTACATAATTAATTACAGACTTACAGTAAAGATGCATCTATTTACGAAGATAAATGACAAACGGAATGAAACGAACAAACTATATCAGATATCTAGAAGCTATAAAGTTTTTTCGTCTTCATTGCTTAAACTCAAAGGGAGAGAAGCTCCCTAAGTTGAAGAATCGACGTATGTATCCCCCCCCTCCGGTTACACCATACCCTACCTGCGGGGATGCAGGAGCAGCGCCCTCGCCCTGAAACAAAATACATAAATCATTATGTGTTTTAATATTGGGAACAGGTAAATAAGTATTAAAATCAAGCTCACATATATAATGTCGTTGATATACATAGGTATCGACGTAATTTCATAATATTGGTGGAAATCCAAGGAATTTTGTACTGAAAACCAATAATTTCAACTGAAATGGATCGATATGTCGAAATATCATCGATATTTCGTCCCTCTCGGTCGAAATCCGGGAAATCAACATATAGGGGAGTTTTGATACCCATGACCTGTTGAAACCAAAATTTTGCGAAATTTCAATCCAAGCTACTTGGTGAATCATGTGCCTTTTTCTGTTTTGGGAGAAAAGATTCCTTTCTCGGTTGTGTTTTCCGAGAATAATTTGTTCTCCCTTACACCCCGTGTGTTTGGATCTATGGTCTTTGTTCACAATATTTCGCATGGTCGTGACAAGCTCTCCTCTAAAGCTGTCAAGTATGTTTTCGTTGGCTACTCTCATACCCAGAAAGGGTACCGTTGCTTTGATCCACTTTGGCGGATATACTTTATTAGTACTGATGTTTCATTCTTTGAGCTTGTTATGTATTTCTCTCCTATAGGTGACCCCATCTGACTCTGATGAGGAGGTCTACATGCCTCTACCTCCTACAGCTCTACCACATCATGCACTTGCTATACCACCTTCGTCACCTCCTTCACCATCGCCGCCCGCCTCCACCACCACTTCCAGTACCTACACCTGCTCTTGTGGCTACCCAAGGATCGCCACCCACCGTGACTCAATTTTTGCCACATGTGTTTACTCGCAAGTCTCGCTATGTTCTCTCTGCTTACAGGTTCTCCCCATCATCCAGCACGCCTTAGGAGTGTAATGAGCACATTGTTTCTACTGATGGCACTACTGAGTTGTCTAGCAGCGAGATTCCTTACAAGATGACCAGGTACCCTCGCAAGAGGGAAACTTATAAGTTCAGGAGATGAGAGATGACATACTTGCATTCCATATCCTCTTACATCCCTCTTGCATCCCAAGTCTCTTTGAGCGGACTTCCAGAGGATTTCGGGAGATTTATCATGGCACTATCAGTCGTGGAGATACCACAGACGTATAAGGAGGCCATCTGAGATAGTCAGCGACGTCTTTCCATGGAGGAGGAGATGGACAACCATAAAACACTTGGAGCCTTGTTTCAGCTTCAATTGGTACATCCGTTGTTGGGTACAAGTGGGTGTTCACGGTGAAACAACGAGCAGATGGCAGTCTAGATCGCTACAAGGCGAGACTTGTGGTGCATAGGTTCACCTAGACTATGGGGTGGACTATCATGATGCATTCTCTCTAGTGGTCAGGCATTCTACTCTGCATATACTTCTATCAATTGCAGTGACACGGGATTGGACCCTCTATCAGCTTGGAGTGAAGAATGCATTTCTCACTGTTGACCTATAGGAGGAGGTTTACATGCAGCGACCACCTGGGTGCGTTGCTGAGAGGGAGTGTCAGAAGATTTGCATGCTTCACAAGGCCATCTATGACCTTAAGCAGAGTCCAAGAGCATGGTTCCGGAAGCTCTTAGACTTGATAGAGCAACAGGGTTGTGAGATTTATTGTCAATCATTCATTGTTTGTTCAGAGGAGTCAGAGAGGTAATATTGCTATACTTGTTTATTTTGATGATATTATTGTTATAGGGGATGACGAGCAGGGCATCCATACTGCTAAGGATTTTCTAGGTCAACAGTTTGTGACCAAGGACCTTGGTAGCCTACGTTACTTCCTTGGACTGGAGTTTACCAAGAATGAGCAAGGTCTTGTGATGACCCAGAGGAAGTACATTACATATCTTCTATCTGAGATAGGCATGGCAGATTGTAGGCATGTCACTACTCCTATGGACCTGAGCATGAAGCTCTATGATGATAACACTGAGGAAGTCGACAGGAGGATGTACATGGAGCTTTTGTTGGGAAACTTCTTTATGTGACTATCACCAAGCCAGATATATCCTTTGCAGTAAGCAAAGTGAGCCAATTTATGGAGCAGCCTAAACAGATACATATGGATGCAGTCCATATGATTCTAAGGTATCTGAAGGCCTTACATGGCACTGGTCTTTTATTTAGCAAAGGTACATCCCTTGTAGTTACAGCGTGTGCAGATGCAGATTATGTGGGGTGTCCCAAAGGCAGGAAGTCTACTTCTGGCTTTGTAGTGTTCATAGTAAGTTCCTTGGTGTCATGGAAAAGCAAGAAGCAAATTGTGGCTGCCAAATCAAGTGCAGAATCAGAATAAAGGGCCATGGCATACAGGGATGATGTGGATCAGATCTGTTCTTACTGACCTAATTGTTGAGGTGCATCTTCTCATGCATCTCCAATGTGACAACCATGATGCTCTCTTAATTGCAAACAACACAGCCTTCCATGAGAGAACCAAGCACATTGAGGTGGACTGTTACTACACTGGAGACATGATACAAAAGGGTCTCATCTCCACTACTCATGTTAGCTCAAGAGATCAGACAACAGGTCCTAGCCAGAGGGCCTTACCAGAGATGTTATTCCAAGCTGAGCATGATTGATATCTATGCTCCAGCTTGAGAGGGAGTGTTGAGATGCCATTTATGTTATGTTTCTTTTATGTATTTTCTATTCTTTTTTATCTCTTTATTTAATTTGCCCAATGGGTCTCTCCTCTATATAAGAGAACCTTAGGACCTTGTGAATAAGAAACTCATTATTTTCTCCCAACAATATGTAAATCCTTTTCCAAAATATCAATCCATATTTCGTGAGATATCGACGATAAATATCGAGCCATAACGCTAAAAATGATGGGTTTTTATATAAACTTTCTCGGATATCGATCGATATCATTGATACTTCCCCATTATCTTTGTATATCAATGATATTAATCATGTGAGCTTGATTTCACTACTTATTTAGCTACCATCGATATTGAAACATATAATGATTTACATATTTTTTATTTTGAATTAAGGGCGCAACCCCCACACCCTCGAAGGGGGAATGCACTTGCTCCCCCTAAACCCCCTCCCCCCAAGCTCGTTGACAGGGCAGCAAGAACCCTATCTAGTAAGGTATGGTGCAACGGTTGGTGCATACGACGGTTTTTCAATGGGGGACTTCATCCCCCTTTGGCAATGGAAATGAAACAACCCGCTATATGTGCCTCTTTGCATGGGTTGTGGACTGTGAAGCATGGGTTGTGGACTATTGGACTTGAGGGCACTTGGATGCCTTCATTTCTTGTAAATTTCTCGAATCAGCGATTGGGGGATTTTCTTCATCTATTGGATTCCTTGAGCCATTCAGACAGACCGATAGGTGGAAAAGATCATTGGATGTGGAAAGATGGCACTTTTCGATGAAGTGTGCATACAGAGCATCGGACAGACCACCCTCTATGATGGAGGGTAATTTAATTCGTGACTGCAAGTTTATTTGGGACTTGAAGCTACCAGGCAAGATTGGATTTTTTTCTTGTTGCTGAGACGAAAGTGACTCTTGATGAGAGACGGCTGCTCCAGACTCTTTACGGGTAAATCTAATTCATGCCATTTTTTTGGCACTCAGAAACAATGAAGCATCTTTTCTTTCACTATGAGAAGACCTCTCCAATCTGGCGAGAGGTTGGCATAGATTAGTTGAATCTTCACAGTCTTGATACGTTCTATGATTCTTTTCACGCAATGAAGCACCGTCAAAGAGTGGAACTTCATCTCTCGATAGCAATTATTTGGGTTGTCTGATTAGCTAGAAATGGGACTTTAGTTGCCTCTCAGCGCTTTTACCTTGTTAATGTAACTTTCTATTCCAAGACTCTCCTCGACTCATGGCTTTTGTCAGTTTTTCTCTACTCTCTCATTTAATATATTTGGGTAAGCACCATAGCGTGTTTTCCCCTTTTATTCAAAAAATGGAGATGAAACAACTCTAAAGCTAATCAAGTTAGAATCACAAATCCGAAATATAGTGTTTCCTCCTTTTTTGATTAAAAAAATGAAGATGAAACAACTCTAAATCTGATCAAATTAAAATCACAGATCCGGAATATACTCTAACTCTAGAGAGAAAGCAATGAAATGAATTATGAGAGAACCCTCGAATTCCCTTATATAGAGATGAGAACTCATGTTGGGCAAATTACATAATAGATACAAAAAGAAGTAAAATACATGAAAAGATGGAAAAATAAATAATATATCAACACTCTCCCTCAAAAAGGAGCATAGATATCTATCATGCTCAATTTGAAATAACACTTCTGGAATGGCCCTCTGACTAGGGCCTTGGTGAACACATCTGCTATCTGCTCCCCTAAGCTAACATGGGCCCTTCTGAATCATGTCAAGAATGTAGTGGCAGTCAACCTCGATATGTGTAGTCCTCTCATGGAAGGCTGGTTTATTGGCAATGAAAAGAGCAATCTGGTCCTGGGTGAAAAACTGTCGATCAAGGAAATCCTTAGCTGCAAGGATACCCTGCACACCATCCCATGTAACAAAGGCATCATCAACATAGACTAGTATAGCCATTGTACCTCTCGTAGTCCTCTGAACGAACAGTAAATGATCTGCAATCGATCCCATGAACCCTTGTTGCTCTATCAAGTCCGAGAGCTTATGAAACCATGTTCTAAGGCTTTGCTTAAGATTATAAATAGCCTTATGAAGTAGGAAAACCATCTGACGCTTCTCCAAAGTAGTGAATCCTGGTGGTTGTTGTATATAGACTTCCTCCTGCAGGTCATCATAGAGAAAAGCATTCTTCACGTCAAGCTGGGATAAGGTCCAGTCCCGTGCCACTACAATTGAGAGAAAGATCCGCAGTGTAGAATGACAAGCCACGGGAGAGAGTATCATGATAATCCACCCAGTATGCCTGGGTGAACCCACGAGCTGCAAGCCTCGTCTTGTAAAGAACATTGCCATATGTTCAATGTTTCACTGTGAACACCCATGTACATCTCACCGCAGATGCCTATCTAGGAGTTGTAACAAGGCTCCACGTGATTATAATGCCGTCATCTCCTCCTCCATGGCGAGATGCCGCTGACTGTCCCACATTGCCTCTTGATATATTCATGGAATATCTACGGCTGACAGATCCACGGTAAACCTCCCGAAATCCTCTAAAAGACATCCCAAAGAGACATGGGTTGCCAGAGGATAATTAGAATGTGTACACCTCCGCTTTCGCAGAGCAATAGGCACATCAAGGTCACATGCATCCTCCTCAACCTGTAAACTAGCCCCCTGAGAAGGCACATGCTCGTCTTGTAAAGTAATCTGCAGCATAGATAAATCATCGGTACCATCAGTAGAAACAATGTGCTCATAACATACTTAGGGTGTGATGGATGATGGGGAAGGCCTGTGAGTAGGAGAAATAGTGGGAGGCCTGCAAACGTAAGAATGGGGTAACAACTGAGCCAACGTCCTAGGTGGCGGAGGTGGAGGAGCCACAGGAGATGGTGGAGGCGATGGTATTGGAGCCGGTGGAGGAGGTGAGGGTGGTGGAGGTCCTGGTAGAGCTGGAGGTGGGGTGGCATAGGAGGAGGCATGTATACCTCCTTTCTATAGTCAGATGGAGTCAACATATCACCTGTAGAAGAGAAAAATACGACAGACTCAAAAAAGGTGATATCAGCACTGACGTAGTACTTCCGTCTAAGAAGGTCGACACAACGGTACCCCTTCTGGGTTCAAGAGTAGCCTATAAAGATACACTTGACATTTCAAGGTGAGAGCTTGACATGACCAAGAGTCAGGTGGTACAAGAAAGTCATAGAGCCAAAAATACATAGCGTAAGAGAGAACAGGTACTTCTCGGGAAATGCAATCGAGAAAGGAACCTTCTCTTCTAAAACTGAGGATGGCATGCGGTTCACCAAGTAACAGGAAATGAGAACCGCATCACCCTAGAACAAATGGGGAGTACGACTTTGAATTGTGAGGTAACTGATGCATCAAGAAAGTGATGATGTTTGCTTTCAGCAACATCATTCTGCTGAGAAGTGTAACTTAAAAAGCTTTCAGTACACGAGGTTTGGTATGGTACCAAGAGACCTGAAAAACTTAAAAAGCTGTAATGTGCAGAACTCTAAGGCATTGTCAGAGACAAATTTCACAGTAGTTAATTAAACATTCTTTGTTTCAATAATAAATGATCGAATGACAAACCCAACCTCAGACATATTTTTCAGAAGAAAAACCCAGGATAATCTAAAAAAATCATCCACTGCTACAATATAAAACATGTGTCCTTGATGATAAGTGTTGAGAGAATTCTATATCTCTGTCTTTATTTATATTTCTCTAGTTTTTCCGTCTTCTTTATGTAATTTCTCCCTAGAGCCTTTCTCTTATATATTAGGGTTCTAGGGTTACTTGGAATACAACTTTTCTTTTCACACCTTCCACATGGTATCAGAGAGACGGTCCTGATTCGGAGCATGGTGACCTAACCCTAGCCCATCCCCACAAAAGTTGTGCCGCTCTCGCGAGCCGCCGCCCTTCCTCGCGGGTCGCCACCCTCCCCCCTTCACGGGTCGCCGCTCTCCCTCGCGAGTCGCCGCCCCTCTCGCGGGCTACCGCCGCACACGGGCCCGTGGCTGCTCTCTCTCATGCGCTTATCATCGCCACCCATCTCTGTTTAGGTCCGCTCTTGGGCCTCTAGGGTGTGGTGTGATTATCTAAAACACCTAGTCACCCAAAGGCACCTTCCAAGAATGGAAGAGGTTGTGGTATGAGTCTACACCCACAACCATCTTCCTATATGGCAGTGTAGATGCAGGTCTTGTTGGTTGCAGTCCTAGGCTTGGTGATAGTTGTCATCATGGTTGACAACAAAGTTGATGTTCCATCCCTGGGGGACTTCAAAGGTCCAGCCCCCATCGTCAAGATGGGTGGAACAAACTATGAACTGTGCGCCATGCAGTTCATGAGTCTGATGCAGTGTAATGGCAAGAAGCACGTCCTCACGGTCATTGTTTTTAAAAACGCCCTCGAAGCGCTAAGGCGTACGGCTCGAGGCTATAGCCTCATGCAGCCTCAGTGAGGCGTGCGCCTCGAGGCTAATGAGGCGCGCCTCGACTCATTTGTGTGCTGATTTTTTTATTTTTTTTACAATATTTTTTTTCTTTTTGATTGTGGATTTTTCATCTTTCGTAGACAAGTATTTTCAACTCCTTAAGCTCACAATTCACTGAAATGTATTTTTTTAATTTATTAAAGTATTAAGCTTATTTTTACTTTGTTATGCATGTTCTTTATAAATCAACATGAACAAAAAATTGAGTCTTGAGCCCTTAAAATATATCTCATCTTTTCTTTTATTCAATCGAGACTAAATTAATACACATCAAAGCATACATGAACAAAAATGGTCATAACATGCAATATTCAAGTATTTTATCCCCCAATCCTTATGGTAAAATAAAAAGTGATAATTGATTCATTGCTTACTCTCTTATTCTTCTCAATTGAATGACACACATATCTCACCTAATTTTGAAAATGGTGTGTTACATCTAGTCCCTTTAGTTACATTTTATTCAAAACTTTAAATTTTGCGGAAAGTTACCCATTATTGTGCTTGCATATCCATATTTACTTGATTCCTTGCAGATTTAGAGTTCAAAAAAAGAGAGTTATATAACAACTTGGATGTCTAAACCATGATGTTAGCCTTGAAATGTCATGGAGTTATGTATTTAATCATAACTATTTAATTTCTAGAACTTGAAAATTGTAATTACGATTAATTTTTATATTTTATGAAAAAATTTCTTTCACGAGTGAGGCTTACGCCTCGAGGCAGTACTGGGAAAACACCTCAATACGCCTCATGCTTTTTAAAACCTTGCTCATGGTGGAGGAGCCAAGTGACAAGACTGGGATAAATGCCTCATGGGAGGCAGACGATGCTTATGCACGTGGTGGCTAATCTGGGACTGTGTCTACAGAGATAGCAAATGATATACTGAGCCAGCCTACTGCAAATGCTATGTGGGACATTCTCGCTGCGACATACTCTTCGGCGAAGAATGAGTCGAAGATATTGCAGCTGCAGCATAATATCTTTATATCAAAGCAGAATGGCCGACCCCTCCATACCCTCTACACTTCTTTGAGGGGCATGTTTGAGAAGCTACACGGCTACATTCCCTTGACTGCTACACCAGAGTAGCTCAAGGTTTACAGAGACTCTGTGATGACCGGGGTCTTTCTAGCGGCCCTTGATTCTGAATATGACTCAGCTCCCGCCTAGATTCTTACAGATGCTACCATACCTCCAATGGAGAAGGCATATCGCAGACTGAGGAGGCTATCTATATCCTCTAGTGGTAATGTGCAGTCTCAGGCATCCTCAGCTATGGATGCATCTCGTGGTAGGGGAACCCTAATCTGTATCGTGGTAGGGGAAGATCTAACCGTGGCAGAGGAGGGGAAGGTCGACCCCATCAGTCGTGCACCTACTGCCACAGGATAGGCCACTCTGAGGAAACATGTTATTCTAAGCATGGGTTTCCTGCTTCCGCTAGAGTTGCATAATAGACTCAACAGGTGGGGAGTCCATCTCCTGTTGCTGATCAGAGATTTGACGAACTCGTGGCCAGACTCAGGGAGATCATGCCTACTCCTGGATCATCCAGCTCTCCCTCAGGATCCTCAGAGGTAGATGCCTCCACTGCAGCATCTTCATCAGGTGTCATATGCCTTTACTAGTTGTTACAGGGCAGATTTGTCAGGAATCAGGATGGATTATGGACCCATCCCATCACCTCTGTGGTGATAGAAGTCAGTTTAGTGCTTTCAGTCCAACCCAGCCCGGACGATCTCTTGTGATAGCAGATGGGATATATTCTCCCTGACGTGCGGCTAACCCCTGCAATGAGACTTCAGAATGTTCTTTATGCTACTGAGTTTTCAACGAATTTACTATCTATTAGTCAAATCACCAAGGGCTTACATTGTCATGTCATCTTTGATCCGTCTACTCTTGTGTTTTAGGACATTCTAACGGGCAGGGTGATTGGTTCTAGCCGTGAGCAAGGAGGTTTCTACAGACTAGCGCAATCCCCTTATGTATGTGCTTCTTTCATCACACTGGGTCTGCGTCACCTTATATGTGGCATCTTCGTTTTGTTCATCTTCCTCTGCAAAAGCCGTGTCATGTTCTTCCACAGATTTCCCCTCGCTCTATCTTTCAGTGCGAGGTCTGCCAGCTTGGGAAGCATCATCGGTCCACGTTCCAAAGTCGTCAGGGTCGAAGTAGTCGTGGTCTGTTTGAGTTAGTTCATTTTGATATTTGGGATCCCAGTCGTGTCCCTAATCATCAGGGGCATAGGTTTTATCTCGTTGTTGTTGATGAGTTTTCAAGGTTGTCATGGGTTTTTCTTCTTAAAAACAAGTCTGATGCCGGTCCTGTTATTCAGTCCTTCATTAATGAAATAAAGAGTATCTTTTCAGCAAAAATCAAGTATATATGTTCTGACAATGGCTTGGAATTTTGTACTAACTAACTTGCCACATTTCTTGCGTCTCATGGTATTGTGCGCCAAACATCTTGTGTGCATACTTCCCAACAGAATGGGGTGGCTAAAAGAAAACACTGCCACCTTCTGGATGTTACAAGGACTCTTTTGATTCAGAGTCGTGCTCCTCGTATGTATTGGGGAATGCGGTTCTAACTGCTTGCTACCTGGTCAATTGTATGCCCTCTTCAGTTCTGTGAGAAAAGAATCAAAAGATCTCGTTCTTGATTGTGTTTCCCGAGATGGATTTTTTCTCTCTCACACCTCGAGTATTTGGTTCAGTGGCTTTCGTTCATCAGATGTCCCCTAGTCTTGACAAGCTCTCTCCTAAAGCTGTCAAATGTGTGTTTGTTGGGTGCTAAGACCCAAAAGGGGTATCGTTGCTTCGACCATGTTCGACGAAGATACTATGTTAGTGCAGATATAACATTTTTTGAGTCTATTATGTACTTCTCTTCTACAGTTGACAAGCTCATTTCTTCATAAGATGGGGAAGAGGTCTATATGCATCTACCTCCGATATCTACTCTACCATTATCAGCACCACCTCCTCCTCCTCCACCACCGCCTCCTCCACCACTGTCGCCACCTCCTCCACCTACATTCTTTCCCCAGGTTTATCAGCGTTGACCTCATGCTCATGTGCCTCGTCAATCATCCAACACACTCAAGGTATGTTCTGAGCATTTGAGTTCTTCTAATGGCAATAGTGATTTGCATGTACAGATTGAGGTGCAGGATAACCACGATGCTACATCTCTTGTGAGCACTGACGATCTGGATGTGCCTATTGCTCTATGGAAGCATAAGCGTGCATGCACTATGCATCATCTTGCTTCCCATGTGTCATTGGACCGCCTTTCCGAGGACTTTCAGAAGTTCGTTATGGGCCTGTCAGCAGTGGAGATACCACATTCTTATCAGGAGGCGCTGAAGAGTAGTCGGTGGCGTCTAGCTATGGAAGAGGAGATGGTCGCTTTACATTCTCGAGGTACGTGGAGTGTTGTGCAGACTCCTCCCGGTGCATCTCTTGTTGGCAGCAAGTGGGTGTTCACTGTGAAACATCGTATTGATGGTACAGTTGACAGAGATAAGGCCAGGTTGGTTGCTCGTGGGTTCACCCAAACGTATGGGGTAGACTATCATGATATTTTTTCACCAGTTGCGCGTCACTCCACGTTGCGGATTCTTATTGCAACTGTTGTTGTACGTGACAGGCCGCTTTTCTAGTTAGATGTGAAAAATGCTTTCTTGTATGGGGATCTGCAGGAGGAAGTTTACATGCAGCAACCACTAGGGTTAGTTGCTGAGGAGTCTAGTATGGTGTGCCGACTTCACAAGGTCATATATGACCTCAAGCAGAGTCCGAGGGCTTGGTTTCAGAAGCTCTAAGAGTTGATTGAACAAAATGGATTTGTCAAATCTACTGCAGGTCATTCTCTTTTTGTTAAGAGCACTCAGTATTGGCGATCATCAATTCTATCCAAGGGCGGCCGGCTGGTGCTTATCAAATCGGTTCTATCGGCTATCCCCATTTATTTCTTTTCGGCTCGCGGATTGCCCAAGGGTATCCGTATCCGCCTGGAGAAAGCTATGAGACGCTTCTTGTGGGGCAAGAATGGCTCGGACAGAAGAGGCTTGCACTTGGTTGGTTGGGACGAAATCTCTCGGCCGAAAAGTGAGGGGGGTCTTGGCGTTAGGCGCATGGAGGCGATTCGTGATGCGTGGCTCCTCAAGTGGGGGATGAGGCTTCTGGGCCGGGACGAGAGTTTCATGCTACAATGTATTCGCGTGGCTGCGGGTCATGCCTTTGCTACCGTTTTTGGCGGCCTCTCCGTGGGTCCCTCCCACTCTTTCTGGCGCGATGTCCTGCTTGTTTTCAATGCTAAACGGTCAATGGTTGCTCCGGTTATTGGCGATGGGAGGTCTTTTCGTTTCTGGACTGTGGATTGGTCCGGGAAGGGCATTTTCATGAACCTTTTCCCTCGTCTTTACGCGATGGCTGGGGATAAGCTCGCAACGGTGGCATCTTGCTGGGACAATGGGGTCTGGTGCCCTACCTTTCTGGGCACCCTTTCTGACCAGCGATTCTATGACTTCACGGCTTTGTTGACTCTCCTTGCGGACGCCTCCTCGCCTTCTTCGGGCCGTGATCATTTTGTTTGGAAGGAAGGGACTTTCACCTCTCGTAAGGCTTATCTATCTGTTCTTCCCCCTGTTTTGAATGCGGATGCCTCCCTTTATCGACACTGCAAACTTATTTGGGATCTCAAGATCCCGGAGAGGGTTGGCATCTTCCTTTGGGTTCTCAGGCGGGGAAGACTACTCACGCGGGACCGATGCGCCTCCTTTCTCCCGAACATCTCCACTTCCTGCGGGCTATGCGGCCTCCACACTGAAACCTCCAGCCACCTTTTCTTCCTTTGTCCATTCGTGCAGGACATCTGGGCTGACGTGGATTGGGTTAATCGCTCCTCCATGCTTGCCTTCTGGGAGAGCCTTGGTGTTGCCTCGGCTCGCCCTCGTTCGGTTAGAATTATCCCCGTTGCGCGTATTTGGAGCATTTGGCTGGGAAGAAACAATTTGATTTTTGCGGGGCAGCGTTTCTACAAGGAAAATATCGGTATCGCTGCAAATAATTTCTGTACGGACTGGTTATCCATGTAAGGTTTTTCTTTTGGGTGGCGGATGGTACCCTGTACACCATCTGCCTCGACCTTTGTTTTTCGTTTTCCCCGCTGTAAGTATTTCATTCCTCATTCCTTAATAAATTGGGGCGAACACCATTGAGTGTCTCCCCCTCTTTTGAGTGTCAAAAAAAAAAAAGAGCACTCAGTATGTTGATGACAGTTGTTACTGGTAGCGATGGACAGGGTATTCAGGCAGCTAAGGATTTCCTTGGACGACAGTTTGTAACCAAGGACCTTGGCAAGTTACGTTATTTTCTTGGCTTCGAGTTTGCACGCAGTCAGCAGGGTATGATTATGACGCAAAGGAAGTATGTTACTGATCTTCCGGCTGAGACAAGTATGACAGGATGCATACCTGCTACTACACCAATGGATCCTAATGCTAAGACTCTATGATGATGACTCTGAAGAGATAGATAAGAGATGGTATAGGGAGCTGGTAGGAAAGTTGTTATATGTTACTATTACTAGGCCTGACATATCATTTGTTGTGAGCGGAGTTAGCCAGTTCATGGAGCAACCTAGACAGGTTCATATGGATGCAGTTGGTATGATCTTAAGATATCTGAAATCCTCTCCAAGAGCATGTCTACTTTTCAGAAGCGATACATCACTCTCAGTTACTGGATGTGCAGACGCAGATTACTGGGTGTCTCAAGGACAGGAAGTCCACTTCATGCTTCACTGTGTTTGTTGGTAGCTCGTTGGTTTCATGGAAGAGTAAGAAACAGACAGTAGTTGCTCGATCCAACGCTGAATCAGAATATAGGGCTATGGCCCAAGGGAGCACGGAAATGATGTGGGTCAAGTCCGTTCTGACGGACCTTGCAATTGAGGTGCCTTTCCCAATGCACCTCAAATGTGATAATCAAGCATCTCTAATCATAGTTAATAATCTAGCCTTTCATGAGAGAACAAAGCACTTCGAAGTTGATTGTCATTATACCCGTGACTTGATCCAAAAGCGGCTTATTTCCACCTCTCATGTTGCTTCAGGCGATCAGATTGCATACATGTTTACCAAGGCTCTCGTGAGGGGTCCTTTTCACCATTGTTGGTCCAAGCTGAGCATGATAGACATATATGCTCCAGCTTGAGTGGGAGTGTTGAGAGAATTCTATATCTCTGTCTTTATTTATATTTCTCTAGTTTTTTCGTACTCTTTATGTAATTTCTCCCTAGAGCCTTTCTCCTATATAAGAGGATTTTAGGGTTAGCTGGAATACAACTTTTCTTTTCACACCTTCCACAATAAGGAATGTGACTAGGACCTCAAATGTCAAAATGAATTGTTCAAATAAATGGCTGCTACTACGACTCTGACAATCAGGGAAAGAGGACCGGTGATGCTTCTCAAGCTGGCGAGCCTCGCACTGGAAGGTAGATCGAGGGGATATCTATGGGAGGACATAACACAGGTTTTGTAGAGGAATGTGACCAAATCATAGATGTCACATATAAGGTAAGACTGATCCAATATGAATGGAAGAAGCACCAGCATATGGAGAGTGATGAACCAGTTTGTAGAGTCCCCTTGCTCACACCCACATCCAACCACCATGTCCGCGAGTATGTCCTGAAATATAAGAGATGAGGGGTCAAAAATGGCACGACAATGCAAGTCCTTCGTGATTTGAATAGAACGTAAATAGATCGAGAAATCTGGTGCATGTAGCACAATCTGCAGCCGTATGGACAGTGTCAAATGCATCTCCCCTTGTCTTGTAACGGAATGAGCCCCAATTGCAACAAGAATTGATCTTCCTGGAGGGACAGATTTGTATGAATTAAACTAAGCCTTGTCTCCACAAAAATAGTGGATGCACTAAAATCCATGATCCACTCTATCATATCTGCCATGTGATAACTAGTAAAAGCATTGGCTATACCTGAGAATCTAGAAGATGCTCTGGCAGTGGCTGCGACATCTGAAGGACATGTAGGTGCACTAGTAGGGCAGGCAGTAGGAGTCATGATCTCCCTAAGACGAGAGACAATATCACCCAACCACGAATCGGCAAACTCGTAAAAGTCAGTCGACTAACCTAATCGGCCATTAATCGGTCAACCCGATTAATTAACCGACTTTTACATCGAGCTTTTTTTTTTAGTTTTTTGCTTTTTTAAAGCAAACTTATATTAATATGCTTAATGTTATATTTAAACTCAATTATTGCTTTTGTTTCATTATGATAGTATAGAAAATGTACAGATCTATGTTAATATATAAGAATATATGTATAAAAAATTATTTATATATTTAAAATAATTAAAAAATCAAAATCGACTAATGGTCGACTAAATCCGATTAATCGCCTGACTGTTGGTTAGTCATTAGTCAGTGACCCTGTCGACCGAGTACCGATTACCGATTTCTGCAACCTTATGGATCGGTAGTAGGAGATGAACTGGCAGTAGACTTAACATGCCCGGTAACACGAGCGGATGCAGGATATCCATGCTTCTGATAGAATTCTCCTCTAGATGACCAAGACAATGGTAATAGATGCAACGGCCACGTTGACGTCTACCTCCTCTGCTGCGAGCATGGTGTTCTCTGAACTGAGAAGTACCTCCTCTTAAGGTTACAAAAATCGATAATCGGTGCTCGGTCGGCGAGGTTACTGACTAAGGATTAATCGACAGTCGAACGATTAATTGGATTTAGTCGGCCATTACTCGATTTTGTTTTTAAATTATTTTAAATATTTAAATATTTTTTATACATATATTCTTATATGTTTGCATAGATTTGTACATTTTCTATACTATCATAATGAAACAAAAGTAATTGACTTTAAATATAACATTACGCATATTAGATAAGTTTGCTTTTAAAAAATAATTGACTTTAAATATAACATTAGGCATATTAGAATAAGTTTGCTTTTAAAAAAAGTAAAAATAAAATAAAATAATCTCTATGTAAAAGTCGGGTTGACCGACTAATGGCCGACTAGGCCTAGTCAAGTCGGCTACCCCTCCCGACTCAACTAGTCGGACCGACTAGTCGGCCTAGTCGGATGACTTTTACAATAGTGCACCCTCTACCGCGAGATATAGACATTGCTGAGATATGCGTAATGGCAGCAGATGGGACAATGATCCTATTGAGACAATTATACGCCTCCTCCATATGAGGGATAGCCGCACCGATGACAAGTTGGGTGGGTTGTCTCGTACTCAGGGTCTAGTTCAGCCAAGAAAACTCCAACCATCGTGACGTTCATGTACATCATCTGCTATTTAGTAGATGTAGTCCCTGACATGAAGCTGTGAAGCTTCTCGAACATGCCATGAAGCAAAGAGTAGAAGTTGTGTAGAGGACGATCATTTTATTTGGTCAACAAGCTATCAAAATGCAACTGAAGAATCTTTGCATCATTCCTCGTGTGATAATATGTGGTTTCCAGGATATCTCACATTGACTTGGCAGTGGATTGATTCACGATATCATTGGCTATCTTTGTAATGAGAGTCCCAGAGAGTCAAATATGCGTGTATACGTTATCTTGCTTTCATGAAATATTCTTCCCAATCTTATCCATCAGCTACGGCTTTATAAGAATGTATTCCTTGTTATTGCACTGCATCAAAGTCAAAAACTGCATAGACCATAACTCATAATTGACCCCATCCATCTTGACGATAGGAGTCGGACCCTTGAAGGCACCAGACGATGAGAAGATATCGCCCTTGCTATCTGACATGATGAGAAGATGGGCGAATCGGAACTCAATTGAGACTGTAGACCGATCGAAATGTGTCTACACAAACACATACGGAATCGGCTGTGACTTGTGAGTGCAGACTCATGCCACAACCGCTCTCATCCAATCTCGCGGGTGCTCTAGGATGGATGGGGTGATTTATAGGTCGGAAATCCCCCCGAAACGTCAAAATCAGACCATTTGGTGTGCTCTAGGTAATGTTGGTGACGCCCATGGAAGGAAATACCGCGATATATAAGCGATATATCGTCGATATATCGATATCAACATGGGACCGATATGGGCACCGATATGGCGATATATCCCGGTTTCCAGGCATTTTCTTCACAAAGGCTCGTCAATATGGGCGATATTTCGGCGATATATCGTCGATATATCGTCGAAATATCGTATCGATACGATATCAAAACGATATCGATATCGATACGGCCTTCCATGGTGACGCCGGATGAAACCGCATGCCCCTGGAGATGACATAAAGGGCTTCTCACAATGTGTAGCGGCAAGAACCAGCCGCGCAAGACATCGCACAAGGGACTTCCGCTCGAAGATGCCGCTCTAGCAGTCTGGGAAGGGGTGCGCGAGGATGCCGATTTGCAGTGCAAGTGGCCTTGACTACAGCGCAAGTAGCCTGGGGTGACAACACACGTGGTCTGGACTGCCGCACAACCGTGTAGGGAGACGAGAGGTGTCTTGCGGGTGCCTCACAGCGGCAGCAGAAGCTTGGCGACGATGGTGGTGACGGGCGCGTAAAGGAAGTGAGGATGGCAGGCAGGAGGGTCAGTGTACACGGTATGAGAACTCTAGTCTAGGAATGTCGCCCTGATATCATGTTGAGAGAAAATAACGAATTGAATTATGAGAGAATCCTGGATTTCTCTTATATAGAGAGAACTCATGTTAATCATATTACATAATAGATACGAAAAGAAGTAAAATACATAAAAGGATGGAAAGATAAATAATATCTCAACTATAACTATTACTATTAGTAATATAACGATCTGGAATCAGACTCATGACATACTTCAATCGCCATTGATTTTCTTTTCGTTTCCTATCAATTTTAATTCATCTTCTTTCGTTCAAAAATATTTTTTAATGATATATTGTTATGCTCATTTTCGAGTTTGTTTGATTTATGATATAGCTCAACATTTTGTTTATGCATAATATGTGATATAATATAAACAAAATGTGCTAAATACATGTCATTTATGCCTCTAAGTTGTTATTTTTTGAATTTCATCATCTCCTTTCTAATACCTCTCAACAGCCAACGTCATCAATAAACAGAGAGCCAGTGATATGTGTGATATAATGTCTATTGGTGTGCTAAATACACCTCATTCTTACACATAAGTGTGTATTTATATGTTATTTATTTTATTAAGAACCAGGATGATCTGAATTCGCAAAAAAAAATCGCTTTTGTGTTTCAAGATTTCCACAGATATCATCAATATATCCTCGATATATCCTTTTCCACCAGAACAAATACAATATCGTTATCAGTATCTCGAACCTTGCTCAATAGACAGAGCAGCTAAATGATTGTCAACGCAAAGCTGTGAAGCTCTACCCATTGCCTCCCTCGTTAGAGCTAAAAGACAAAATAGACCCACAGAAGCAGCAGTCATGAAAACAAAGTCAGCGCAAAGGAGATGTCGAGTGAGAATAGGGGAGCACCTAAACTCAAAATTCCCATCAACCCCCAATATCAGGTTAGCTACACCCGACTCCGATATAGATTCAGATGTGGGGTATATGCTCCACTTGCTCAACAAAGGGTAATGTCCCTTCAATTCTGCATGATTTTTAAGCCACTAAAGGAAGCTTAATCATTATGGAGCAATACAAGTGGTGCCTCGAATCCCCCAATATATCCTCAATATATTGTGTTTCAAGATTTCCACAGATATCATCAATATATCCTCGATATATCCTTTTCCACCGGAACAAATACAATATCGTTATCAATATCTCGAACCTTGCTCAATAGACAGAGCAGCTAAATGATTGTCAACGCAAAGCTGTGAAGCTCTACCCATTGCCTCCCTCGTTAGAGCTAAAAGACAAAATAGACCCACAGAAGCAGCAGTCATGAAAACAAAGTCAGCGCAAAGGAGATGTCGAGTGAGAATAGGGGAGCACCTAAACTCAAAATTCCCATCAACCCCCAATATCAGGTTAGCTACACCCGACTCCGATATAGATTCAGATGTGGGGTATATGCTCCACTTGCTCAACAAAGGGTAATGTCCCTTCAATTCTGCATGATTTTTAAGCCACTAAAGGAAGCTTAATCATTATGGAGCAATACAAGTGGTGCCTCGAATCCCCCAACTCCCTTCAGATGCAAAGATGACATAATCGTTGTTGCCTTCTTTGATGTCACCTCGACTTCTGCTACAAGCCATGAGTCATGACGCTCCATCTCCTAATGATTGTGATGAGGCCGTGAGAAACATCGTAGGTCTGCTCGCCAACAAGGGCTTTGCCATCTTTACCACAGCAGCCTAAGACCCAATAGCTTGACTTTTTTCCACTAACAGTAAACTATGGAATAGTATTTTTGTTATATATCAATACGTGAGTTCAGTATATAAGAAAATTTCAAGTTAGTTTTGTAATTGTGTACATTTGCAACGGTACTTAGTACTTACATAAAATGCCAATTTAAAGTGACCTATTACTTTTGAAATAAAAACAGTGGAACGATTGTCCAATCAATATATTGTCCACTGAAACTGTGGAACATGTTGTTTGTGCAAAAAAAAAGGCTTCCTAGATTGTAGCAAGAGAAGAGGGGATTGAGAAGCACGTAAAAACTATTACTAGTTACCTGATTAGCTGCAACAGCTTTCAAAAACTCTTCTTTCACATTGTAAGCTGGCAATTTCTCCCTGAACGCCTGCATAGTTCCTAAATTCGGAGATGCCTGTCCAGATAAACATAATGAGTCTTGGAAGATATGTAAAATATAACTTGATAATCCAGTTCATTTTTTTCTAAAGATCGCACCTTTCTCAAATTTTGCATATCCCTTAGTTCCAAACTGAACTTGTCCTTGAGGGTTTTCACGTCTAATGAGGGATCACATCTAGAAATGGATTTGTTTTGCGAAGATGACCCAACATTTTGCTTGTTACTAGACGTACCGTTTGAATCACTGACAGATGCTCCTTTGGATGATGCCAATAAATTTTCTAGTCTTCTCTCAGTCTCCGATGACATTCTAATCTGTGTTTTCTAACTGTCAGATGTAAATAATGGGAACTACGAGTGCAAACAAAATAAGAATATTCATTTTGAACCTCTTTTTGTGTGGACCCGTGACGATCATCCAGGTCTGCACGGTAATCTGGCAAAGGAACTTTGCTGACTACAAGTGCCCTCCCTTTATTATAAGCATGGCTTTCTTTCCACAGGCACCACAAAAGAAACCGAAATATGTCAGTAACCTAAAATTTAAGAACGAAACACCAGATCCACATCATTTATGGAAGATTAATATTCTCCAGGAATCACCCTTTACGAGCAATATATTCGACAATTTAACATAGACGAAGTCGTACCAAAACAAAACAAATAAGAGCACCATTTTAGCTTGGGTGAGGAACAAGGTTGCCAGACAAATCTCAACCCAAAAACTAAACAAATAAAAATGTATATCGAAATAAAGCCATGATCTTACAAATAGAGCCCTAGCTGACGAGCCATGTCTGCTAGAATCTGTTGCCCATCACGCCCAAAATTTTTCTTAATAACAAGTTCTACCTGGCCCCCTTCTTTCCATTTATTGATGTTATCCCACCATTCATTCTCATCCAGCTTTTCAACCTGAGAAGAAAAGGAAACTGTGAAAATCCATGTACTTAATAAGGTTTTTGATAATAAAACAGTTGAATATTATGATAAGAAGATCAAACATTTCCTAGGATAAATGTCATTTAATATGGGATTGCTATCCTTGGAGAGAGGAGGCGATGAGGGAGCGGGAGGAGAGAGGAGATGATGAGGGAGCGGGAGGAGAGAGCAAGCGGGAGGCACTCATTCCCGGTGATTGGAAGGCCACCATAATTGGAGTGAACAACAGGGAGGTGCGAAGAGCCGAGGGAGAGGCTGCTGAGGATTCCTTCTTGGAGGAGTTGGCGGGGAACGGTCCTTGGAGCGGTGATGAGAAGAGAAGAACTTGGAGGCAGAAACGAAAGAAGGGCGAAGCTTTGTGGTGCTTTCGGTGTGGCACGGGAGACCACATCTCCGAGACGTGTGCGACAATGGAGCCACTTTGCTTCCACTATGGAAGCTCAAGCCATCGTCGATGAGAATGTTCAGGCAAGGAGAATCGATCGAGGAAGAAGGCCACTCTGGAGCCTTCGCTTTTCAGCAAGGGTGTTGCGGGCCAACTAGCCAATAAGGAGGCTCGACCAGAGACGTTATTCGCTAGCATTTTCACCCTTCTCTCGAAGGGAGCGACAGTGGAGCACCTGCTAGAAGGACTAGTGATCGGAAAAGGCAAAGAGGCATCTTTGCAGCTGATCGGTGACGGGCTTTCGGCGGCATGGATGGCAAGGGCAAGGGTGGATTTACGTTGCCTGTCGGGAGGGTTGTTTTGCTTGAGGTATTGTCTTTAAAAGGTGCGAAAGAGTAACTGAAAGGGCTTTGGAGGGATGCTTGACACCGGAGTCGAGGGGTCTAATCCAGTGGGGAAAGCCGAGATTCCTTGGCGGAGCTCCAAGGGTGCCGACAGACCTGGAGGACGAAAATTCCGGGAGTTCCACTATGATGTCGGAGGGGGGTCGCTCTCTGAGAGGTGTTGCTTCATGTTGAGGACGTGGTAGAGCTATGTATCACGAGTATGTGACCGAGTAAGGAACCGAAGGTGGTGGCTCTGATGTAGGGATCCAAGTCGACTATCCCTTTGAGGGCGACGATGTGGGTTGGACATCGGCCGGCGGCGATCAGGCTGGTTCTGTTGTACGAGAAGCCACACGGCGATGAGGAGGCGGCAGAGCGGATGAAGAGAAGCAAATGGACGATGGTAAAGGCCAAGAGTCGTATTCAACGGTGGAAGTTACGAAAATGTCGGGTTTCGAGGGAGGCAGCTCGTCTGCCTTTTTGGGAAACCCTATTCTCGAGGTTGCGGTGACGCTGGTTGGATGTAATGTATCTGGACTCTGGTTCGATCCCAACCCGATTACTTCGGGTGTTTTCGCCAACCCGTTAGAATATGTGCTCTTCATCAACCCGATAAGATCGGGCATTCCAGCGAACCCGACTACCGCAGTTATTATCGCCAACTCTAAAAAGCTCGGGCGCTTCTGCGTGGGAAGATGGGTTCCGAAGGTCGCAAACCCTCTCTCAAGCGCATTTGGGTTCCGAAGGTTCGTGGCCCTCGTCGGGGCGATCAGGTACGTGGCACTCGTCATCCGGCCCGCCCTTCACACGTCGATGTCAGTGACGAAGATAACAAAGAGGGTTGGGTACGGGTTTCTCGCACTAAACCCGGCAGGCGGTGCTTTCGTTGCGCCGCGAGGGGTCATTTGGCGTCTTCGTGCATGGCGCCTCCCCGATGCTTCAGATGCGGCCGTGTTGGTCACCGCTCTTTTTCATGTCGTGAGGCGCTCGGGCATCCAAAGCGGTCGAAGCAGTCATCTCTCAAGGAGACCCTTCCCAGCCGGGAAGCTTCGTCGTCCTTTAGGGATGCTCGCTCCTTCGCTCAGGTGGTGGCGGCGGGTGCTGCTTCAGTGATGGCGAAGCCCTCTCCTTCTGCGACGACCCTCGGTTTTCATGATTCTGGCTCTCCATCGGGCCGTGTCCATGGTCAAGCGCCGATGGCCACGAATCGCCCGGCGGCTAATGCCCCGAAGGCGAAGCCTGCGAATCTCTGCGTGGCGATTGGTATGGTGCATCGAGGGGGACTCGATCGTGAGATGATCAAAGCACAAACTCTCCTTTCACTTGGAGAGGACTTCTCTGGGGACTTCTTCTTTCTGGACGAAGCCCGTTGCTGTGTTCGTGGGCTCTCCCCGGAGCAACGGGATGCCCTTATCTCGACCTCGGATTTCTCGGCGGTCAAATGGCGTCGTCCCCGGGTGGCCGACGGAGCGGCTCTTTCCTCCGAGATTTGCGTAGTTGAGGTCCGTGGGGTTCCATTCCTGTCCCGATCGGCCCACTGCCTTTCGAAGGTCATACGAAGCTGGGGGCAAGTTTTGGCTATCTTGGACGATGGCCTCTCCCCGGGATCGGATTGGTCCTGTACTAGGATCCTGGTCGAATGCTCCTCTAATCTCTCGCGCTCCATGTCCGGTAAGACGTTTTCGGAGATTCTGGATTTGGGGAGATGGTCCTTCAAGTTGGAATTCTTTTTCCCCCCGCCGGTGGTTTCATCGGTCACCTCTGCGGCCGGGAACGATGCCCTCAATTCCGGCGTCGGTTCGCTTGCTCAGGATCACGTGGCCCCACCCGAGAAAGTTCCCGAGGCAGCGCCGAATCATTGCGACCCTTCGACTTCGACGCCTGCGGTCCACAACCCGAGTTCTTTTGGCATGGAGCCCCCCCTCGTGTCAGGGGGTCTTTTCGAGGTTGATCTCCTGACGACGGATATATCTGGCACCCCCTCTCCACCGTGGCACGGATTTTCCCCGCGGTTCGATGTGGCGACTCCTCTTCCAAACTCCGGATCTGCGCCTCATAATCGGGTATGTTCATGGGCCGTGCTTGACCCATCCTTGGGAAGGGACATTTTTTCTTCTTTCGAGGATATCCCATGCCCAACCCCCATTTCTGCGATGCCCTTCTGTCGATCGCGGGGATTTGAAGATTGGAGTCCTTCTCCCTCTGCATCGCCGCTCCCTTTTTCGGATGTTGCCTCGGGCTCCCCGGTGGGCTCACCCGTTATCGGTAATCCAGATACCTTTCATCGTTATGGGATGCAGTCTACCTCGTTCTCTATTTCCAGGTGCGAGGGGTACTCTGCAATGGCCTCGCCGACATTCACGTCTCGGCGGTCAGCTTCCTGGGACTCTTGGAATGCATCCGACGCCTCCCCGAATCGTTTTGACATGGTATATGCTCGGCGCCTGGACCTTACTGTCGAAGGAACTTCTATGACGCCGATCCTGCTATCTACGGAGGCGGTAGCGGTAGCCGCTGGACTTCGCCGCGTGGTCCACCGACGTGCCTGACCTGGCCTCTTCCCTGATCACTTTTTGGGATAATTTTGTAACATTTAATGAAGATTTTGTCCTGGAACGTTCGTGGTTTGTGCGACCCTTTGCGTCGCAGGGCTCTGGGTTCGCGAATGGTTGATTGGGCTTGTGATATCGCATTCATACAGGAATCTAAAATCTCGGGAGCTGACGACGCCCTTTGGAGATCATTGGGAGCTGGGCGTTTGGATGCATTCTGCGCATTAGATGCAAACGGATCTGCTGGCGGCGCTATTGTGGCGTGGAAATCTTCAAGTTACTCTTTATCTTACTCTCGAATGGGAAGACACTCTATCTCTGTAGTCCTTGTGCATGAGGCATCCAACGCATCTATGGCTTTCTCGTGTATTTATGCGCCTCTATGTCACCTTACTCGCCGAGAATTATGGGAAGATTTGCGGGGCGACGCGGTAGCTTTCGGGAATATCCCATGGATCTTGGGAGGGGATTTTAATGTAACAAGGCTCTCAGTAGACCGCCCCCGCGGGCGGGGGGGGAGGGATCCAGGTTCTCTCGAATTTCGGGACTTTATCAATGACTTGGCCCTGGATGATCTGGTAGCCACGGACATTATTTATACGTGGCGCAATAGCTCTTCCCGTTCACGGTTGGATCGGTTTTTTGCAAACTCTGCCTGGATGGACACATTCCCTCTATGCTCGGTCTCGTCTCGTCCACGATCCTTTTCGGACCACAGCCCCATTATTTGGGATTCGGGCGACTCGTCCCGGCCGTATGGCATTTTTAGATACGAGAAAAGTTGGCTCTTGGAACCTAATTTCAAGGATATAGTGCGAAACCACTGGTCTCAAACCTCATATTCGGGTAACGCAGCCAATCGTTTTGCTCTCAAACTCTCATCTCTGCGGCGAGTCCTGGCTTCCTTCAAAACGTCTTCACGTATGGCTCGGCGATCGGCCCGCAACGGGGCCGAAGACACTATTATTAGATTGGATCGCTTGGAGAACAGCAGGGACCTATCACAGAATGAACGATGCGAAAGATCGGCAGCGGCTCAGATAGTTTCGGAGGAAGACAGGAAATCTGCAATTGAGTGGAAACAACGATCTCGTCTGCGCTGGCTCAAGGAGGGGGACGCGAACACTACCTTCTTCCATCGGATAGCTAGTGCGCGTAAACGATATAATCACATCTCTTCCATTGAGATTGGGGATGCGATATTTCAAAACGAACAAGACATGGGTTCAGCGTTGGTGAATTATTTTAAGAACTTTTTCACTCGCCTTCCTTCCTCTTCTTGGCAATGGGCGGCTCCCGGTGCCTCTACCATCTCCGACTCTGACGCTGACAGGTTAACTCGCCCCCTATCATTGGAGGAGCTGAAGAGCGCTATTTGGGACCTGAACGCTGACGCTTCTCCCGGCCCAGACGGATTCCCCATTTCCTTCTATAGGGACTTCTGGGACGTCATTGCCAACGATGTTCTGGAAGTGGCACTCGAGTTCTGCGAAGGAAATCTGGGCTTCAACAGACTTAATCGGGCGTCTTTGATCCTCATCCCAAAATCTCAGGGTGCTCGCCGCATTGAGGACTTCCGCCCTATTGCAGTCTCCAACGGTATATATTTGGTCATTGCGAAGGCTCTGGCCCGTCGCTTAGCTCCCCTACTGGCTTCTCTCATTTCTCCATGCCAAGCGGCCTTTGTTCAAGGGAGACAAATTTCGGACTGCTTCGCTCTCGCATCCGCCATCATTGACGGGTGGCACAGAAATGGAACAAAGGGGGTTCTTTGGAAAGTCGATTTTGCTAAGGCTTATGACTCCCTTGACTGGAGATTCTTATGGTCGGTCCTGAGGTCTCGGGGATTCCCTCAGCTATGGATTTCATGGATTCGTCGATGTGTTACCACGGTGTCTTTCTCCCTTCACCTCAACGGTAGGCCTTCTGGGAGCTTGCTTCAGCCACAAAGGGGGGTCCGCCAGGGGTGCCCCCTCGCCCCTCTTCTATTTGTGCTAGCAGTGGACGTGCTTCCGCGAATGATTCATGGCGTAGCCGAAGCCGGATATACTAAAGGATGCACATTCGGCGACCTGCATATCCCCTTGATCCAATACGCGGACGACACACTATGCCTTATTGAGGGGGATCAAATGCACTATTCCGGTATGGCTACCACAGTACATTTATTCTGCGAGCTATCGGGACTCCGCATCAACGAGTCCAAATCCAAATATGTGCCCTTTGCTCTCTCAACTCGGGAGATTGGGGAGTGCTCCTCCACATTCGGGGCTTCTCTTGGGGCTCTTCCTCTGGAGTACCTGGGACTATCTCTATCTTTGGGCAGGACAAGGCTTCGCGACTATCAGCGGGTGGTGGAGAAGGTCGAGTCGAGGCTGGCGGGTTGGCGCTCTTCAATGCTCTCTCGGGGTGGACGTTTGGTGCTCATTAAATCGGTCCTCTCGGCTATCCCGATATATTTTTTAGCATCCTGCGGCTTACCTAAAGGGATTCGGATGCGCTTGGACAAATGCTTGAGGGGCTTCCTTTGGGCCAAGAAAGGCTCAACCGATAGGGGGATGCATCTGGTGGCTTGGATGGACGTTACTCGACCTAAGCGCGACGGTGGACTGGGTGTCCGGCGCATTGAGGTCATGAGGGACGCTTTCCTCCTCAAATGGGTGTCGCGCCTTCTTGGGCGCGAGAATGGTTTCCTGGTTCAATGTCTTCGCAGGGCGGCGGGTAACGCATATCTCTCCGTATTTGACGGTCGATCACATAACCAATCTCCCATATTTTGGCGCGAGGCCTTCTCGGTTTTCAACCGCAATCGGTCCCTCTTCCGTCCATCCCTTGGCAACGGATCCTCTTTCAGATTCTGGACCATGGACTGGTCTGGTAAGGGCACTTTCATGAACCTCTTCCCTAGACTTTATGCGCTTGCCAGAGACAAAGATGCACCGGTGGCGGCTTATTGGTCCAACGGCTCATGGTGCCCCATCTTGGTGGACGCTCTCTCCTCACAGCGGCTGATGGATTTCTCCGCCTTGATGTCCTTGCTCGGGGAGGCCCCTACTCCATCGGGGGGACATGATCACTTCAGCTGGAACGACGGTTCCTTCTCCTCGAGGAAGGCATATGCC